>JAUZSV010308322.1:0-11784 GCA_034780495.1 Parotocinclus cesarpintoi
AAATAGCATTGGGTTTATACGAAGTGCAACAAGGGATAATAATACAAAGTAACTACAAATCTAAGTGACTGGCATAAAAAAAAATCCTTTTTCCTGTTGATTCACTCAAAAAGCAAATACCCAAATCCTCACAAACAGCCCTGAAATCTACACCGAAATGGAAATAAATAGATTTTTCTTGTGAATAGTGAAAAAAAAAGAATGAATTGTCACCCTGCCTTATCTGCAGTTCCAGTCAACTAGCAATCTTGAAAGAGTTTGCAACATCATCAAAGGTGGCCATTTGACAGAATCCTGGCACTGCACCTAATCAATCTGAGGAATACGCTGGCCCGGGCGGGTAACAAAGCTCAAATAGATTTACAAATGGGGTTGTTGGGGGGATAAGCTCCTGCACAGGATTACATATTGATTTTAAACATCTAAAAAAAAGCTTATCATATAAAACCGTAAAAAAAAAAAAAAAAAAAATAGGGAACCTATGCAGAAATCCCTTTACGAGAGGCGCGTCCACTTTCAAATAACACGCCCCGGAGTGCACCAAGTCTGAACTGAGAAAGAGATGGGGAAAAAAAAGGGTGGGAGAGGGGCAGAAATGTGTGAGAACGAGATGGCGAGTGTGTGCATGGCAGGCTGATAAAAAGGCCAAAAAGGATCAATTTGAAGGCAGAAAAAAAAGGACCATGGCATATTGTGGAACGCCACATTCAATCCCGGGCCCTTCTTTTGCCTCGCTCCATAATGTCGTCTGCAAATCCAGGGGACCAAAGAGCGGGTTATCGTTTGGATGACATCAACACTCGCGTGTTATTTATTTTTTATTTTTTTTTTTCCCAGACCTGCACCTGAATCAATCGTTTATTCAGGTGAATTGGGTTTTGTGTGCGCATACAAGTGTGTGAGAGCGCCTTGTTAGAAACTTGAATTGGAGCCCTAACAAAAAGCCAAAGGGGGCAATAATAAAATGATAACTATTTAATGAATCACCTTAACTACTTTTTACATTAAAACAACATTCCTCAGTCCAGCAGATGTTGCTATAGGTAAGACTGTTATGTGCAAACAGCTGACTCTATCAGGTCCTAAGTGCCATTTCAAACAGCGCCTGGAGACCAAGAGTCTGCTTCTTCCCCCCAGACTGTGTGTATGTGTGTGTGTGTGTGTGTGTGTGTGTGTGTATACACACCTCAGTGGTCTCTATTACTACTGTCGTCAGTCGGCCAAGCAAATCAGAAATTACCTATCTGCGTCGGCTGGCTGTGAAAGGACCTGTTGGAGCACCAAATAAGAAAGCCATGCACACGCTTCCCTCACCAGCAGGTCAGAACTATCACTGTTGTGCCGAAGAAAAGAGCTGTCTCTGAATGTTAAGTGCTGAAGCCGAGAGAGCCTGAGGCCGATAAAACGCAACAAGTTTCCAGTCTATGGCTTGATACGGTGGGTACCAGTAGCACACCCTCGATAAGCTTTAATGGAACAAATTTTAAGAATGAAGCCCCAAATACCTTCAATTCCAACTGTACTCCCCCCCCCCCCTTTAATATGACACAAGAACATTTTTCAATATCATCCGGCAAGACTTCAAGAAAAGCGTCAACAGGTGCGAGAGAATTCTCCGCCAAAATCCTGTTCACCTTTCAATAGAAAGTAACGTTGCGCATTTTGACCTAAAACTTCAGATTCAGTTTATATGTCAGGGTCACATTTCAGAGACGCACCCCGTTTAAGTTTCCCCACCCCAACACTTGTGTGCAGGAGCAAGCAGTGAGGAGCGAATGGTATCACAGATGTCAGACACGCTTTTTTTTTTAAAAGTTATTATTCATTTCCGGACCCAGGATTTGTTGTTAGGACAATTCTAGGTGTCACACTTTGCAATATTCAAATCCATTTTTGCCCCACATCTTATCAATATCGTTAATAACAGACCGTATTCCATTTGTCACTAAATAATCAGCTAAATAATTAATTGAATAAAAACGAATCAAAATGACAATTTCTTCATTTCTACACCTGCACAATGACTCCCCAGACATGGCAAACCGAGTCTTAAAGTCCCATTAATGAGAAATCAAGCCCAAGCGCGTAGTCAAAGACCGGCGGGTTAGCAGGAATAAATGTAACGCAGCACACGGCTGGACATGGCTCTCTGCTTAGCTATGCATGTCGGCCGTCGGCCCACTCAAACTAATTACAATTGATTTATGATGGATCAGGTAGCTTATCAGGTGCAGAAAGAAATTACCATGGCTAGCCGAGGGGTGCGAGGGGTCACCATCGAATAGAAAAATCAATTTGCATCGATTGCGAAAGGTTCATTTTGCGAAAGCAGGGACACAGTCAAAGGGATTAAAGTTAACCAGACAACTTTGATACCGCACAACAGGGTCTTTTTTTTTAAACCCCCCCCCCCATCTATTCCAGCTTGGATAACACGCACTCAAAAAGATTATAAATACATACGCAGGGGTCCGCGACGCCTAAGGGCAGACACTGTATTGATGCTTACATGACAGGTGCACTTAACAGTTACACCTAAAGGGGGAAAACTTTGGGCAGCATGGAGCAATGGGACGTCTAATATTTATAATATACATCGTGCATAGGCTTTCCTATCAAAGCCCTTTTTAAAGTCCCTCCCTCTAATCCAGCCTTACCTTCAATCGCCAGCATTGCTCTTAACTCCCGGTTCAGCAGCTCGAAGCGTCTCTCCAGATCATGCTCTCTCTCTCTAGGCAAGTTGTAAAAGTTCATCAATATGTTAATTACCAAATCATTAAACACTTAAAGAAACCTTTAATAAACATCGATTCCACCACTCGCCAACACCTTGCCGCCCTGCATTAATCTACTGCAAATAAGTGATACCCAAACGGTCCTGTTTGGGCCGATAGGACAGCGGAGAAGGGCCGAGATTGGGCGTCGAGGAACATGAGTCAGGGGTACCAGGTAACAAATGTGCCTCTTTCAAATGTATTGGAAGTAAGGAAGGGAGCTCGTAACAGAACTGGCCCTTCAGAGCATGCTTGGCGTCTGAAAGAAATTAAAGCAATTAAATTAACCGAGGCTCTTTTAATTGAACACTTAGAAAAAGGGTTTCTTTTCGATCGTATTAATGATGTAATTTGATTAAACACGGACCTGTCATTTGCCAGACCTAGCTAGGAGAGAATGTACAACGAAATTGTTTCACATCCTGTTGGAACATGAGAGACTAAATGAGAGACGATTAACGATTACATAATCATCTCGCCAAAAACGAAATCAGTCCCGGAGTTTGCCTCCGGGTTTGTGCAGAAACTAAATGAACTCTCGAGTCAGTACTACTTTATCCAACTGGGCTAATGGCTGAAATAATACGAGCGCTGAATTTCATTAGAGCCGCGAGCCGAGTGACCCGATTAAATTTTTCAAGCTGAACTTGGGGGAGGGAACGACGGAAGCAGAATAAGCCGCTCTACCCTTCACCGGCTGACCTTGATCCCGGGTCCCGCTCCCTAGGGTCGGCAATTTTAAAGTGTGGCCGCTTAAACGTTAGGAGTGTGTAAACAGCGAACGACGTGTCGACGCAAAAGGGACAAAGCGAGAGGAAGAAACGGAGAGGGCAAACAAACTCACAGCAGAGAGAGCTGGTTCTGGCGCCGGATCAGAGCGTTCTTCTTATTCACCAGCGTGAACCACTCCTGCATCATGGCCTCCTCCTCCTCCTTATTCTTCCCTGTATACACACACACACACACACACACAGACACACAGACAGACACACAGACAGACAGATGGTAAATGCAATGCTGCTAGAGTCAAACTGTTACTTAACTAAAACGTTTGTTAATCACTTATCTAAGGAGCCACAATAATAAGAGAGTAAGAAGTGACCCAGTGGAACTACACACACACTTGCGTATGTCAAATTACCCCACCAGCAACACGACCATTAATACTCACAAGAGTCGTCAAAGTTAATAACGTGTTCACGGCATGACCCTGAGCAGCACCCGTAATTATGGGCTGTATCCCAAATGATTCCCTATTTAGTATTCCCTACATCCCACATAACCTATACAGGACGATTATTAGATAGGGCAGGGGTGGCCAACACGGTGCCCGACGATTTCGGGATCATTTGTCCCACCGCCACCCCCCCCCCCTCTCCCCCTCTTTGGAGGAGTATTAATACTTTATTATACATATATATATATATATACACACACACACACACAGTTAGGGGTTCATGGTTGGAGGGGCTGGGGAGTAAAAAGCAAATGTGGGTGTGTGTGTGTGTGGGGGGGGGTAATTTGTAGATTAATAAATAAACATTTACAACAAATTATCAAAGATAATAACTGGCATTTTTAAAATGTTGCCAGATTGGGATTCACAGAAATGAATAATGTTGCATGTTCAAATATATCTGTGCTTTTCTACCACAGTGAATTGTTGTTCATGTTGATCAGACAGTCTCTGTATAAATATTGATTATGATTATTTAAAAAAATCACTATTCAAAATCCAACACACTTTTGAACACATTTTCAAACGAATTTGGCTTCTTTCCCTTCCTACGTTTGTCTCAAAGTGAGCCATGGGTGATTATTTGAAAACTTTAAGAAGTGAAATACGGAGAGGACTGTGGTTCAATAACACTTGGGGCAGCCAAAAATTGGGGAACGGACGACACCCATTTGGCAGTTTTTCTCCAATTTAGGTTTTTCTGATAAAGCTAATTACCACACAAACTCTTTTCATAAACCTCTTTCTAAATTTTTACCATGTGTACCAATAATTGTGATGCTCACCAGTATCAATACCTGGCCATTTTTGGCGGTGTGTCCTAGATTGCTAATATTACGTTATTATAATAACCTCTATTCGTATTATATTAAAACGGTTTATCATTTTGCATATTTCTGTACATCTTTCTCACGAGCACACACTTCGTCCCTGACTTTTTAGGCCGAGGCCAACTCGGGGAACCCCCCCCCACCACACCTTCCTCTCCGGCACTGAAGTGCATCAAATGAGATTAGTCCGCCAACTCTTTCTCATCCGTACAGATCGACACGCAAGTTAGGAAGCCGGCCAGATGCGTGTTCAGCGGCAACGTATTAGCCACTTCACAAGATGCTGCCATTGTCAATAAGACAGAGACGATGCTGGATTAGGTGGCCTGTTTTGTTCCCACGCTAGACAGGGATTAACGCGGAGACTTTGTGCTGCTTCACAAACCACCAGCTCCAATGGGCTCTAAACTGGATACGGAATATACAAGTCAAGTCTATTTTTGTCGTTTCATCCATATACGTGTATACATTCATATTTACCGCATTGGGCAGACACTTTCATCCGGAGCGACTTACAATCGTACAATCCAAGCAACTGTGTTAAGGGTCTTGCTCAAGGGTCCAACAGTGGCAGCTTGTCAGTGCTGGTGTTTGAACCCTGTACTGTTCGGTCAACAGTCGAGTATTTTAAACTGCTGCTACACCACCAGTGTTCACAATAAACAAAATAGCACGCCTACACAATCACAAAGCAATTTACAAATAAGCCTAGTTCCAATAACAATGCTTCGGTTAAGAATTCCACTCCACTCACTGTGTTCATCGTTTATTTCCTTATTTTTAAAGAAGTCTCCACGGGTCCTAAAAAAGTTAGTTATAAGAGCCAACCGAGGGCAAATAGGAAATAAATGCCACCTGCCTGCTGTTACTGAGCGCCGAGTTCATCAGTAGAGTAAGTGTTTTGCTTTTACTTAATACTTATAACACTTTATTTGTTAGTAAGCACTAGGTTAATGATTTTGGCTTTATTTTCAGCTGTAGGTTAAAAAAAAAACAGACCGCACTACGATACATCAGCTACTGGACTATGGACCAGAAGGTCCAAGGTTCAAGTTCCACCTCTGCCACAGCTGGGTCCCTGAGCAAGGCCCACAATTGCTTGGATTGTAAGAATGTTTTAATTGTAAGTTGCTCCGGGTAAGCTCGTCTGCTAAATGCTAGAAATGTAAATGTAAATATATCAAACACTCATCAGTTTATGATCCATTTAACATATCTTAGCTTTGTCCGAACATGTCCTCAGTGTAAATCAGGGCGCTCCTGTTCAACGCAGCCCCATTAATACATATATGCTCCATTATGAATGTATACAGTGTTGATTTCTGGGGGTCCGGAACGAATTCATTTAATTTACATTATTTCTTATGGGGAAATAGCTTGGTAAAAATTGGTACCACTGTATTTTTTATTATAATGCCCATTCTTGGCTTAACACCAAACCCAGCTTGGGTGCTTGTTGCCACAAAGTTCTACCGTCGTCTCGTTTGAATGCAGAACTGGTTACGTTCCAGTGCACATGAATGTTTAGGAAAAGGGAACGGTGTGGTAAAGATTATATCACATTATTTAAAGTCACTTTCACACGTGATAGTAGACAAATATGCATTAGTATCGGACAGCTTCTTAAAAACTCTTATTCAAATATGATCCCTTATTTAGCAAGGTGTTTTTATTCAAAATGTTCGCCACTTCATCCAATTAAACAGATCTAATTACGCTTCCCAGAACGAAGCATGCGGTGTCGTCATTGATCATGATGCCAGAAGATATTGTCACATTGCTCACCCCTGGTTTCAGAATGTAAACGTTATCTGCGTTTACAGTGTGTGCGCTTAAGGGTTTGTCATTGCGTCATAAAACACCGGTCCAACACGAGGTCTATAGTAATCCTAAGGTTCATCAATCTACGGAAGACCTTCATAAAAAGAAACCATTTCCGTGGCATGTAAACATCAAACACCACCTGCCTGAGCTGTTTGGTTCACTAATGGCAGACAGGAGGCGACGGTCAAATTGGTTAAATGGGTCAGAGTCGGAGGAGCGCTGCCGTCGCTGCTCTGAGCATTCCAGAGACACCGAGCATGTCTTTGAAGGAGGGGGATGAAAGTGGCGAGAAGATGAAAGATCCTTTAAGCTTATGTAATCACCCACTCTGCTCATTAGCTCTCTAATAATTTTATGTGTCTAACAGCATCAACAACAAGTCCAAACGAGAGCATTTTTTTCTATATTGGTCAATTACGCGCGGCCAAGTCCGACTGGGCTCACGACTGGCGCGAAACAAGCGGAGGTCAACGACAACGGTCGTGAGGTGTTTTTCCATACAGAAGACAACCGCACGAGGCCGGGATTAGGTTCTGACGCAGTGTGTGTAAAGCCTTTTTGAAAGCATGAAGCCCTTGTGAAACAAAGCCCCTCATACTTCATGTCCACCACCGAATCTAAATTTGAATTAGCAATAATACGGAGGTGGGAGGGGAATAAATTTGGGAATCAACGCCTGGATTATCACAGTCAGCTTTGAAATAGCGTCGTTCGGAAAGGATAAAGCTCTCGCTGACAGGCTATTGTAGCTCCAAACTAAAACGAACAAATAATAAACGGTAATATTGGACTTGTGACATTGGAAGGAAATGGTGGATTAGGAGACGCCGTCAACACGGCAGCAGTGCGTGTGCGTACAGAATGTAGAAAAGCCAAACGTGCATTACTGACAGTGTTTAGCGACTTATAACAAGGGCTGCTAAAAGAACCCGACCTTTAAGTTTGCTACTTTCTGCTCTTAAAAATATAAAGCAGCATTGATCAAAGATTTAATCGGAAGTCATTTGGAACTTCCCCAACCTTTATCTGTATCAGGACGTCCTGAGCAGTTTTGGCTCTTCTAATTTATGACCGGTATTGACAGTACAAAGCTGAGCAAAAGTAAGCTTAAGTTAGCCCAGCCTCAGCAAATCTGCTGAAAACCACTTCAGAATTGAGCCTGACATAATAACACGTCACCAAATCAAAATAAAAAAACAGACATTTTGTAATGTTTAGTTGAAACCCTTAACCAAAGCGACTTACAATTAACAAATAAAATCTTGAATAATAAAGTAGATGAGAGACTGGGATTTCAACGTTGTACTTAGCGGGAAACGCTGGATCACTGTTATATTTTTAGCATTTAGGACTACTACTTTTTTATCCAGAGCAAATTTCAATTGATACAATTTTACAACAGTTACGCTTATGTCATTTAGCAGATGCTCTTATCCAGAGCGACTTACAATTAATATTGTTTTACATTCCAAACAATTGTGGGTAAAGGGCCATGCTCAGGGACCCAACTGTGGCAGAGGTATAATTTAAACCGTTGTGGATTAGGGTCTGGCTTGATGACCCAACCCTGGACCTTCCAGTCAATAAACACAGTAAAGTGCATTTTGTTAAGTAACCACCACTAAGGCTTGTTAAATGAACTTCATACAAACTAAATCAATTCTGTACGTGGGACCGACTCTCAACTCTCACTGTCTTTAATCTGGGAGTGACCTCCCATTTATATTTACAGCATTTAGCAGACGCCCTTATCCAGAGCGACTTACAATTAATACAGTCTTACAATTCAAGCAATTGTGGGTTAAGGGCCTTACTCAGGGGCCCAACTGTGGCAGCTTGGCAAAGGTAGGATTTGAACCCTGGACCTTCTGGTCCAGAGGCCAGTATCTTAACCGCTAGGCTACCACAGTACCTTTCCCCACAGTTGATGGAAAGTAGGGTTACCCACCGAAATCCTCTATATGACGAATTCCTATAAGCAAGATAGCACTTATCAGCATAAAAACCATAAACAATTTGGTTTCCCAAAATAACCCTACACAGATAATAGCACCAAAACATAATAAAAGAAAAGAAAAAAATGGAATGGAGAAAGAATAAAGCATGAGCAAAGAAGGGATAACTAAGGGACGTTTATGTTTACCGCTGTGAAAGCTTTATGGAGAAGAGATCGGGAAGGGGTCAAGGAGGGATGATGAAGTGATGTAATAAGGGAATTGTGGAGGAACAGAGAACAAATGAAGGTGGGATGAAAGCTGTGGGATCTGGATGAATGGAGTAGCAATATAGGAGGGATGACAGAGGATTGTGGGAGGAATGATTGAAGGCTAGCTGAGGTAGGCGGATGATTGAGGCGATTAAGGGGAGGTAAAGGAAAGGTAGGATGGCTGAATGATGGGTGGAGAGAATGGATAGAGGACGATAGGAGGATGAAGCAAGGGTGGAGGTGGGATAATGACGAAGGAGGGGGGGATAAAGGATGGGTGGAGGATGGAGTAAATAAGCGTTTAAATTAGATCGATGTGGAAGCTCGGTGTGGATGTTGTTCATGTTTGCTGCTCTAAAACATGCTTGTAATTATTGTGAACTGCCCCCCCCCACACACACACACACACACTCATGTTGTGACATGAGTAGCAGTAGTGTTACATTTGTAGGAAAGGCTAAAGACTAACGTCTAATTTTGTATAAAATAGGTATCGTGTTTTTGTGTTCCAGCTGGAGTCCATACTGGGTGTGACCATCCTGCAGGTGGGGGTGGATGACTGCGCCTATGCACACTGCAGTTCTACAGGTGGCTGTTCCAGCAGAGTGACCTTTACTGACTCCCCATCAGTCCTGAACAGTGGAAATGCCTCTCTGGTGTCAGTGTCGGCTACGGTCATGGCTCAGTGTGGCTGCCTGGCCCGAGAGAACAAGCACCTGTCCTGCTCCTCCTACCCTCGCAATCCCTGTCTGAACGGTGGCACCTGCCTGGACTCAGACATGGGCTACAGGTACCAGAACTGGTTCTTCTAATTGTTCATATAACTACATACACGCTAACAATTCCACTCTGATTTTGAAAAATCATGTCTTCTAGGTGTAAATGTTCCTCCATGTTTGACGGTCCAGAGTGCCAGCAGACTAAGCATACATTTTTGGGAGACGGCTATGCTTGGTTCCCTCCCATAAGGCCTTGTTTTAAGAGCCACATCTCTCTGGAGTTCATTACAGAAGTGGCCAATGGTTTGCTGTTATACAACGGGCCCCTAGGCCCACTCCAGCCTGGTGACAAAGAGGACTTCATTGCACTTGGTACATATAAATATTACACTTTTGGTATCATTACCATATATACTCACTGACAAAAAATGCATCAAAAAGGAATTGTTAGGATCGAATGAAACTTATGATGAAATAATGGTGATGTATGTAAGTTATTACAATATTAGAGAGATATTATACTGTTAAAATGAAAGAGGGCTCTAGTACCCAGTTGGCTCACCACTAGCCTGGATACAAAATGACGTATGGTTGGGACGTTGGAGGTGGCAGTACGGGGGCTCAGTGGGTAGCACCGCTCACAGCAAGAAGGTCCCTGGTTCAACTCCAGGGTGGAGTGGCCTGGGTCCTTTCAGTGTGGAGTCCAGGTACATCGGTTTCCTCCCACAGTCCAAAGACATGCGTGTTGGGTGAATTGGTGTCTCTAAATTTGCCTTTAGTTTGTCCTACGATGGATTGGGGGTCCGTCTAGGCAAGACTGAAGCACACTGTCTTCTGTCTGCCAGTGGGGGAAGCAGTTTTACTCCCTCCTGAGGCAAAACCCAGTGTCAAATAAGACAACACCTGTACCACACCTAGATGTTTCTTCACCTCAGCATCACTCTACTGATCTCATCAACAGAACCCAGTCCCACCAGAGTGCAGTAACTCCCTCCATCAATTAGTTATTAGTAGACGATGTACCTCCAGGGACCTCCCACTGAGGACTAATTTTTACATTTATTTTGTTTTAAAATCTATTTTTTATTACTAACTTAAATATTATTATTGATTTCAATGTTAATATTTACTTAATATTACTATTACATTAATATACATTTAAGTATTTACTTAATTAACATTTAGGCCACCCATGGAGGTCGGGTCCTATTTTGAGTCTTAGTCCTCCCAAGGTTTCTTCCTTCTACTTAGGAGTTTTTCCTTGCCACTCTCACCCTAGGTTTGCTCAATTTGGGATTGGCCTTTTAAGATAATATAAGATTATAAAGCTGCTTTGAGACAATGCTCCATTATAAAAAGCACTATAGAAATAAATTTGACTTTGAATTTGAGTTCCTAAGCAATATTACATAACTAAAAGAAGGCAATTCTAGATGTGCAAATGAAATAGGAGAGTGTTTCTGGATTTAAGCAGATCAATCTTTTTTTTTCATGTTTTACTGACCTTAAATATTATTGCATTTACCTTGTTTGAAAAGCTTTATAGTAAGAAAGATAAACTGCAAGACTTAATAATGGAAATACAACGTAACTCCTGAGATGAGATCATCACCGATCTAAGCCTCCACACACAGTGTAGGATCATTCCTACAACAGTTGGAGATTTTATATTGACACATTACACATATTTACACAGTTCAGATCATACAAACAGTAGTGCAGGTGAAACAATGAGGGCACATTCTGTACAAATAACACAGCCACGCATTTCTAGCATTCAGACCACAATCCCGTTCCAGTGCCACTTCTTACTGGGTTACGGGTCTTTTTCCAGTATCCAGTGTTGGCTGCTTAGAGTAACTGGGATTTTCAGTGCCAGCGAGCACTAATTCTAACAAAAATGAGCCTTTAAGCTGGCGAGGTCTGAGGGTTGTCTTTCTATTTGACAGAAACCTTTGATAAACTTAGCAAGTTATTAATTTTGTACAATACAATCAAAGGCATTAAGTATTAGTAACCATTTCCAGTTTAGATGTTCACTTCTCATTGGTGATTCTGGGTGGGAATAAAATAACCCCAGCAAGTCCAGTGGTTCCTACTCTGTACAAACCCAAACGTTTTCATCACACACACACACACACACACACACACACACACACACACACACACACACACACACACACACACACACACA
>JAUZSV010308432.1:0-19424 GCA_034780495.1 Parotocinclus cesarpintoi
TGCCACAGTTGTGTCCTTAAGCAAGACCCTTAACCCACAATTGCTTGAATTGTAAGACTGTATGAATTGTAAATTGCTCTGGATAAGGGCGTCTGCTAAATGCTGTAAATGTCAAATTATAATTTGATCATTTGAAACCTCTGGGGTTACATGACAGCGGCAATAATTGCATTTCTAGTTTTTAAACAACTCGTAATATCAAATAAGGATAATGCACTTCAAACTTTATTAACTAAAAATGTGCATTCTTCATTTCCTCAGGTCTGTACTGCACTGAAATAAAGTTTTCAATGAGATTGAGATGTGGTGATTATACTGGTATCCCAATGTCATTTCCCAAATCGAATGCTATACCACATTTCTGTCACTCTTTTAAAGCATTTTACATGTTGAATTTTACCTTCATCCTTGCACACCTTAAACACCTGGCCAATAAGAACGTATAATCTTGTTTATGCAACATAGGTGCCCAAACTATGATGTTGAATAATAAGGTTCTGTGACTGGTGAATCTGGGATTTTGGTCTGTGGAGCTTTGAAAAGTCAGTTTGGTTCTGCTTTTGGCTAATGCTATGAAGCTATCCAAAACAGTGTTATGTAACAAAGGTTTTATACTGACAAACAAAGACAATGCATGTGTGTGGACTTTAAGTAGCAAAAGGGTTCGGAGAAAATCAGACCGACTCTTGGTTGAATTATTCTTACCATGTATTCATGAAAGGTAGTGTTTAAAATGTTTATGTTGTTTATATTTTATTGTGTTCTGCCCCATGGCCTGCTTTGTAACAGTCACCACCTTTAAATCTCCTCTCTGATGAGTAATATAATTAATACATTTAGCTTCCTAGTGCAAATAATGGCAATTATAGTGGAATTTCTTAAAGCAGTCAGTTTAAAATAGTAAATTAAATTTCCTTAATGCTACTGAAAGCATTTTTCAGTACTAGCAGCATATGTGCGACATCATCCAAATGTTTATAACCACAAACTGTGTATGAATAGAAAAAAAGATTTAATGGAAAAATGACACCGGGCAGAGCAACATTAAAACCATATTTTGTCCACAATTATCCATGCTTGTAAAAAAAATAGTTATATCTCCCAACAGCAATGGAGACAGATCATTAGTTGTTGTCCAGACTCTAAGCCATATCCTTGCACCAAATGATTTTCAATCGATTCCACAGTGACAGATATCCAAATATCTTCCAAATATCCAAAATCTGAATGCAATCATGAGTCTTTCTGGAGTTGCAATCGTGGCACTTCAATCTTTATATTGAAAGGAGATTAGGATAGATCTCTCAAGTTATTGTAGCAGTTAGCGGTAAGAAGTTCTAGTCTTTACATTCCTAAAAAGTGCAAGTTAAAACCCTTTTATGCAAATCGAAAGCCATATATCAACAACACCCATAAAACACCGCTGGCTTCTCTGGGCCTGAGCTCATCTGAGAAGGACTAATGCAAAGTAGAAAAGTGTCCTGTGGTCTGACGAGTCCATATCATGGAAATCATGGATGTTGTGTCCTCCGGGCCAAAGATGAAAAGGATTGTCCAGATTGTTATGAGTACTAAGTTCGAAAGCCAGCATCTCTGATGGGACAGGGGTGTGTTAGTACTCATGGCATGGGTAAGGCACCATTGATGCTGAAAGGTGTACACAGGTTTTGGAGCAACACATGCTGCCATCCAAGCGACGTCTTTTTCAGGAACACACTCTGCTTATTTTAGCAAGATGATACCAAGCGACATTCTGCCCGTGTTACAACAGCCTGGCAAAAAAGTGCGGGTACTAGACCGGCTTGCCTGCAGTCCAGACCTGTCTCCCATTGAAAATGTGTGGCACATTATGAAGTGCAAAATATGACAACGGAGACCCCGGACTGTTGAGCAACTGAAGTTCCACTTACAAAGCTTCAACAATTAGTATCCTCAGTTCCCAAACCTTATTGAGTGTTGTTTAAAGGAAAAGTGATGTAACACAGTGGTAACCATGCCCCTGTCCCATCTTATTTGGAATGTGTTGCAGGCATCAAATTAAAAATAAGTGAATATTTGCAAAAAAACAATAAACTTTAACTGTTTTTGTTTATGTTTTAAATAACATCCCGACCTTATTGGAATTGGGGTTGTAGATGAAAGAAGGGAAGAGTATGAAAAAGTCAAGGGGAATGTAAGGAGGAGTTTACCAGAAGTCAGGAAAGAAATCTCAGTTTGAAACAATGGGTGGCATGTCTGAAAATAGCAAATGATGAAAAGCAGAATACAGGCTGTATCACAACAAATGTTCACTTCACATCAGTCTAGCTCCTAATGGACAATGTCCTTATGTTTGAAAGAAAAGCTACCTTTTTATCACAGGAAGAAGTACTTTTTTAAATTAGAGAACAAGTAGTTCCTCAGAGTAACTGGATACTTTTGGTACTTTAAACAGCACTTGTTAAAAACATTACATTTTAAAGGGTTTTTTTGCAGTGTATTTGCAGTAAGAACCTGAACAGCTAGACAACCTGACTTTAAAAATATTTGTATTTTAGGCAAATTAAGGTTAAAATCTCTGCATTCTTTCTTTTGCATTAAATGGTGTTAAATGTTATATTATTATATAGAGTATAATAACTATACTGTAGGTATACTCTAGGTCATCCACATGTACAGAGTACAAGTCATACCCTGTCAGAACCCTTAAATTGGCACATTGAACTCTGAAAAAAGTCTAGCTGTATTTACAGATCAGAAATGGTCCTGCTTGCCTGACACCATTCATAGCAGGACATGGATTGGATTCCATGTTTTCAGACTTGATCATTAATAATTCAGTGAAATTGACTGTACTACTGTAATAGTGACTGAACATTTAGTTCTTGCATACAAAAACACCTGAAACTCCAAATTCTATAAAATCGTTATGGACATTGAGTTTTGGACATAGTTTTAGCAAAGGTATAATATGTATTTATGGTATAAGATATAGGACCTTTGTATGCCGTATTAAAAAATGCTGTTAAAAATGAAATATCCCCATATGAAATATTGCCTAGTTTTGTGAGCAGTGTATTTGGTGTGACCTCCCTGTACACAGGAGCAGTAGCCGAATCTAGCAGCCTTACTGGGGTGCAGAGTTGACCCTTCTACAGCCCAAAGATGCTTGATCAGGAATGGTCTTTTTGGATAGCTATCAGCTAAGAAAAGACTTGCAGCAGTGGAACAGTGGGAAAGATATGATAAAGCTCACAAAGATTAGAAAAAGAATTATGGAGTGACTAATCCAAGACTGAATTTTTGGGGTCCAATTATTATATAAATATATAATGGTATATATGGTCATTGTACCTCATAACAAAACTAATGGTGGTTTAATACTTCTGCACAGTACTGTATTCTCTTGCCTGTAGATTAAAGACATCACCCAAGTATCTATGCAATTAACATAACTGTTTATAAAACTTGTAATGTACAAATATGTTTAAATTAAATTTAAATCACTCAACAGTTTTATTAGATTTATTTACCCTTTGGTTTACGTTAACGCTCTGTGTGAAGTTTCATTATGTTCTTCTTGTGCCCACATTATGTGGTTCCCTCCAGTCTCCCAAACAAACATGACAGAAAGGTCTCACTGCTCTGAATTATCCCTTTAATGGACGGCTCCAAGTCCAGGATGGATTTCCACCTTGTGACCCACCACAGCTTGTCAGGATAGTTGAAGATGACTGGGGATTAATGACTATGTGACATCAGACACTGAGTTTCTTGTATTTCATGTTCAGATTCTTTTGTTAAACATTCATGAGCTAATTTAGAAGATGAACAGTCAGTGTCTGATAATGAACTCTTTTGTAATCTCTTACCGTAAGTAAGCAATGCCTAAGCAATGTGACAGACCATGATTAACAGCATTAAAGTTCATTTCATATCAGTGACATGGCCCAGTGGCTAAATGAACAACACACTATTAAATATTGTGGTTAGAAACACAACTGCCCTGTGGTCCTGCTGCTTTGATTCATTTAAAACAGAAATAGTTTTGTTTCAGTCATTTATTCTGAATACATATTTCAGGTAGTCTTTGCTCCTTTGACAGAACCTTCACAAACAGATCTATTTATCGATTAACTATTACTTTGTATATTCTCACTAATTCAACTTTCCATAGAAAAAAACCCCTAAATGTAATAAAAAACACACCTTGGGAGGACTCTATTTGGGCAGCCTAGATGTTATATATAAGACCTAAACTAAATGACCTAAAAATAAAAAAATTTAATGCAGAAAATACAACAGTGAATGTGGCAAAAGGTGTGCTAGTTTGTTCACAGACAGCTGTGTCTAAAAGTTGGTGCCTTAATAGGAGGCTTATAAAAGAAAAATATGTGGGTAGACCAAAGAAGACATCAAAGCATCAGGACAGAAAACTCAAAGCAGCATAGCTTAAACAGAAACTGCACAACAGAACAAATGAAAAAAATGGATGGAAACAGGAGTCAAAGTTTGTGAGCCAATCTGAAGACCTAAACAGAAGAGCATCTAAATCAATAAAAAATATATTACAGGGGGCTAAAGACAAGTAATCATGGAGTATGTACTGTATTCTGGATATTCATGATCATGAATTATCGATCTGCATTTCCCGAGGAGATAATGCTGACATTATTGGTGCCATTCATTCATTAATTCATTATATGGGAGTTGCAGACCAGGGAGATGGAAATCATTACAAATGCACAGCTGAGTTTTTAAATTCAATTCACACTGAAATTTCAGACACTTGTTCCGTTCCATCTATAGAAGGTAAGTTTGGTGGTGATGAAGTCCATAATCATCTTGCCACAGAACAAAGAGTGTTAAGGCTTATCGTCAGGAAAGGCATGTCCACTCAATGACAAGTTTATCAAGCCGTCCAGAACTCAGTCCGATTAAAAACTGACAAGACTCTATTTGAGAAAGTTAGAAGTTAGGCTTGGTGTAGAAATCCATACCTCAAAGAATTTAGGTAATCCCAAGGAGGAGCAAAAACGTACAGATTGTTTGATTTTTGTTTCTTTCTCAACATTAAATGATAACTTACTCTGGAAAAATATGCAATTAGATGAAATTTTCATTTGTTTGAGGTATGCTTCACAAATCATACCAAAAAAGACACTAAACGAAAGTTGTTGGCTGTATCTCTGATTTGTGTAATTTGCTTTATTGTAAAAGAGCTGGATGAACAACTAAGTGTAATCATTTCATAATTTGTTCTTGCGGTTGTGATGGAGGCATATAAGACAGCGCTGCAAATGTCATGCACATTCAGTACTGTTTTTTTAGCCATGCCCTTTAAACACAGCGATTATCGACGGTGCTCGAAAGTCCCCTGCTTTCATGCAGTTGTGCATCAAGAACATTGCTTGTAAATGGTGAGAATACTTACTCACACTGGTTATTGCAAAGTGATGACTCATTCTTGCTCTTAAACGTCCCCATTTCCGTGGATGCCCCGTTTGTACCCAGTTGTAACCAATTCTCCCGTTTACCAGTGGGATTGCAAACAGGAACATTGTGGAACATTTCACAACCTTACAGCAGTCTTGCATTGTCCCTGTGAAAACCTATAGATACTTACAAAAAATCACTAGATATAGTAGTAGCTTTTAATTGTACATTTTTCAATTAATTAGAGGTCAAATAGAATACAAATTTAGTTCTACAGTTACAGACTGTAATGCATCTGTTTCTGTACATCATTTTTTGGTCCCTTTTACTTTTTTCCCCCAAATGTTTATGGTTGGGATCAATCGGAGGATATCTTTAACCACTTGCGGCACCATGCTGGGACATTCTTTGTTAGTGTGTGTCTTGTTGGTATGAGTGGATCAGGCACAGCAGTGCTGCTGGAGTTTTTAAACAGTATGCTATCTATTAGACATACCTAACATTTAGCTCAACCCTTTAGATGTAAAGTCAGAGACAGTTGCACAGTTTGTGTTAGTCATCCTATAATTCTTCATCTGTGAGGACGGTGGCTGAACATTTTTGGCAGGCGGACCATTTTCAGGCCTGCAGCACTGCTGTATCTGATCCACTCATACCAACCAGGACAACACACACAGTGCTGAGAATGATCTGCCACCCAAACAGGACCTGTGCTCGTCCTGTGGGGGTCCTGACCATTAAAGGGGAATATCCAAGTGTGTGTATTCATCATGCCATGCAGAACTGGTTTCAAACCTAAAATTACCTGCAAAATGACGTCTTATAAATTAGAATCACAGTTTATGTTACAGTATTTATAGATTACTCCAGAATTATTCATAAAAAATATTGTGGTGACCAAATAGACAACAAATAAAAATAAGGGAACTGGTTTTCAGCGTGACCTTTTGACAAGCTCACTTGATCTGAATCATCAGATACAATTTCTGGACCGTACACTTGATCTGATTATGATTTGAAAAACAATGTAAAATGATCCGCTGTACAAAACAACACCTCAGGATCAATCTCAAGAGGACTTGCAATAGCACAGAGATGATGGTTGTCCTCAAAAAGCTGTTATGTGAAATGGCCTTGAATTGCAGAGACAGGGGAATGATGTTCAGTGTCTTTGGGACAGCGCCGAACAATACATTATTTAAAAGATGTCTTTTCATTTATTTTCTGTAATTGCTTTATCTTGTCGAGGTTATTGTGGGTCCTGAGCCAATTACAGAAACATTTAGTGCAAGGCGTAAATTCACTCTGGCCAGCACATTAGATTCTTTTTTTATTCATACCTAGGGGCAATTTAAAGTATTAAACTCACCTGTCTGTATTTTGGGAATTATAAAGTAGACAAAGTACCGAGCATCTTA
Organism: Parotocinclus cesarpintoi; assembly: GCA_034780495.1. Lineage (NCBI taxonomy): Eukaryota > Metazoa > Chordata > Actinopteri > Siluriformes > Loricariidae > Parotocinclus > Parotocinclus cesarpintoi. Next base: position 6,834 of record JAUZSV010308432.1, read on the forward strand.
TCCAGAGCGACTTACAACTCATACAGTCTTACAATTTAAGCAATCGTGGGTTAAGGGTCTTGCTTAAGAACCCAACTGTGGCAGCTTGGCAGAGACGGGATTTGAACCTTGGACTTCTGGTCCAGAGTCCAGTTCCTTAACCGCTAGGCTACCAGAATCCCACAATCCTATTATTACTTGTGTATTACATTGCTACACAACACATGCTATTTAGTAGTTATTTTCTTTTGGAGACAGGTCACATGATGGCAAAATGTTCTTCTCATAAAGAGGACATGTGGTCCACATAAACAAATAGTGCTGTTCAAAGGCCTAAGGTCTAAGGCCATCATTAGATTAGTTATACCATGAATGACCATAAATAATTATTTTATTGTCTCTTTAGTAGAATCCACTTAGAAAAACCAGATAATGTGTGTGCAGAATTAAAAACTAAGAACCTGTAAGAGGAGCAGGGTGAAAAGGCTAAGCTATGCTAAAACTCACAAAGATTGGAAGTAAGATCAGTGGGAAAGAGTATTGTTGAAGGACAAATCCAAGTAAGAAATGTTTGGATCCAATCGTTGACAATAAGTTGTCCTTGTGCCAATGCTAAAACAACAAATCTGATGGTGGCCTACCAAACAATTGGTACAAATGAGCTGATGTCCTGCACAAATGTCCATTATTAACCCATTATTATCCAGTTAGCCACCTAGCCAAACTATCCACCATATTCTGGTTAGCTGACACCGTCCTATTTGTTATATTTCAGTTTTGGTTATATACTTTGCAAAACAGATTAAACAGTGGAACAGTTTAAAGTGTGTGCCCTCGGGAAAACTGGAGTAATGTACGGATGAACCTTCTAGTCTGAATCTCCTACACCTTATTTTGTCATTTATGTGGTGTAGTTAGTTAGTTGCAAGAAAAGAACATTTATATAAACGTTTAAAGTGAGAGGAAAAGCATGGTTTGGTGTTAACCTTGTGACGTGCTGAACCATTGATTGTAGTGAGAGAGAGCATGTAATGAAGTCGAATAATCTTATAGTTTCCACCTGTTCCATGATTTATCCCTATGCATGGAAGATCAGCCAACTGAAAGGACATTGGCTTAAGCCAGTAATACAAATTAATATAGCTCATGCATGTGGACATTCAGACATGAACTCCATATGTGCTGCCTGAAGACCTCATTACAAAGCCATGGTCAGTAATATGGAGATGGTGTTGTGGAGACACAATGCTGTAATAGGCTCAACTCTTCTGACTCCATTCTTCTGGTCATGCATTAGTGAGATTAATTAATGATGTAATCATAGTGTCTGCTCACTGTTCTAAAGGTGGGGATGAAATCAGGGCTCTGTCTAGATTGTCTATCCCAAAAACAGCACAATTTTTTTCTAAAGCACTTTGCCCATGGGGTATTATTATGTGAAAATGGAAAGGGCTTTTATACTACTGTTGTACAATGTCTCCAAAGGTTCCTTTGACCTGCCAAGCTGGGTGGAGAAAACATACTTGTTTGGGGTGTGTTCCTGCCTCAAAACGTTGGAATCTGTGAATTGTTAAGGGAATTCAAAATCGAATATTTTTAGTATTGTTTAATGATTTCTGGGTTTCCGTTTAGCTCCTGCTTTACCCAGCTGTGGAATGACTGGAAACAGGTTCCAAGTTTCCACTATTTACCCTTTGAGCAAGACCCTTGAATGTCAAATTCATATATCAAGGGGTTCAAATCCCATCTCTGCCAAGATACCACTTGAGCAAGGCTCTTAACCCACAACTGCATGGATTGCACAATCTATCATTGCTAGATTTGTAAACGTAAAGGCATGTACTTGTAAATGTATTTGTCTTTTTTTTTTTTGACCCAATGAAGAGCAGATCCAACTTTATGAGTAATTAATGCAGAAATCTGGGTCATTTGGAAGCCTGAGATCCAGCTGTTAGTTTATAGTATTATTGCTCCAGTTATTTTATAGTATTATTGGATGTTTTAAATCTCATATGCTCATAAAAACTTGGAGAGAGCACAAGAGTGCCTCTTGGATTCAAGGGTGCATTTTTACTCTCAAATGTTTGCAAATGTTAACGATAAGCATCTGAGTAAACACAATCTGTGGTTGTGTCGAGGAAAATAAACGCATGACGATGGAAAGCAAAAGCATAACAACGTTGAACTTTGTGAAATTTGAGCTACAAACTTACACAGATTCTAACCCAGGCATCTCCAGTTGTTATCCCCTCCATTCTGTTTAGTTTAAGCTCCCTTCATTAGGAACCAATTTGGAGTTTGCTTTCTGTGTGGTGATACAGTGTTATGTAACATTGGTTTGGGAACCCTTGTGCCAGTTACACATTGTTTCAGTACCATTATACAGCAGTTTATTGTGATTTCAGCATATAGGATTAAAATAATTGGATTTAAATTTGGCACAGCTGCACTCACTAGCCCATCATCCCAGTGACCCCACACCTTTCAGCCAGGTCTGGCATAATGCACAGCCATAATTTCTGTGGAACAACCTCCTGTGCTGCACCAGAAACCCCCGCCAGCCATCCTGTCCACTTTATTTAAGGGCAAGCTTGCATTTTTTCATGCGGGATAAGTGACATTTACTTATGTGATGAGAATACAAGGAAGATTTTCGACTGAAGACTTGCATGCAGATTATGTTTGTTCAAACAATGCTGCGCAGGACTGGTGCTCCAATCCTTCAATACCACCCAGACTTTCCATCAGGTCCATGTAAGATATGTGAGGGTGTTGCTTTGAATTCCTGATCATTCTACAAATGGACCTACGAGATCATTTTCTTGGCTTGTGTAAGAGTTGCGTTGTGTCCAGGAGATCCAGTGAAGAATGGAAAAGCTGGCAAGAATAAAATAAATATTGCCAAGCAGCAATAACAAGTGATAAAATATCGACACAAAGGTTCCATCTTTTGGCCAGCATAACCGTATGTGGGGGCAATGTAGAGGTAAGAGAGGGCGATGGCAGAACAATGCAGAAAACACAGGAAGGGGCCAGAAATGAGGGCAATAAAACATTAGGTTGAAGAAGTGTCACAGACAATGTGAGAAATTTGGGGAGTGGGCAAAGGATTGCATAAACTGATTCGGAAGTGACAAAGGCTGCGTGCACCAGCCCAGGAGCAAGAGAGGTATCTGGCATGACAGAAGGCCATGATCAGGGTACCACTGGTCTGGGTAGGATCAGACATAGCCTTTTCTGCCCTATGGTTTATATCAGGAAGGCACAAACCTCCCAACAGAGAGAGAGAGACATGAGTATGATTACTGTTTTTCTTCATTCAGGTTCTTTAACAAGCTATTTAAAGTGCAAGTACAAAACCCTGACTGGGGGTAGGTTCTCTGAAACTGAAAGTGCTCTGGAATAATCTATACCTGACCAGTAAAATGTGAATTGGTTCCCGAAAGAGGTTGTCGTCTTTCCATGTAGTACATCAGGCAGTGTTGGTACCTCACAGCTCCAGTGGCTAAATTCTAATCTTCTAAATTTTAATTTCCAGTTCCTGATCTGTGTTTTTTACAAGGCATTTCTGTGATAATATTTATTATTAGTATTCCTGCCTTCTCCGGCCTCCCATAATTATGCTCTAACATGAACTGGCTACTTTAATCCCTCTAGTGAGTCACTGTGTGGTAACCTGCAATGGACTGGTGCAATTTTTCCATTACACATTTAAAAGGCCATAACAATCCACGCCATTACTTACATTTACAAAAGAGAATATTGATTAAACATGTTAATTAAATTAAGGCATGTTTCACCTGAGGCTTTCAACTCATCTAATGCAGCGGTTACCCTATTACAATTGATCTTTATATAGCCTATATTTGATTCGCTTTAGGGTTATCTGAACATTGATTGTAAACATGTTTGACTTTCTCTGCCCAGCTTAAACCAGTAATAGACCGGCAAAACCCAGCTTTTAGATCGCTAATGCTGGTCTGTGCTGTTTTTTCAGCAGGATATTGTTCAATGAGTTGAAATATGCAATTAACAGTGTTTAGAGATGGAAAGAGACAGACAGACAGACAGGGGGAACGACAGTGACAACAGACAGATAGACAGACAGAGAGTGAGTGTGAGAGAGAGAGAGAGAGAGAGAAAGAAGAAAGAGAGAGAGAGAAGAGAGAGAGAAGAAGAGAAAGAAGAAGAGGGAGAGAGGGAGAGAGGGAGAGAGGAAGAGAGAGAGATGCTAATTTGGTTTTCGCAGCCACCGATCGATACATTCCACTGCTGAGCTGTTGTTCTGCTCCTATTTCCATGTCTGCATGGTGTTCTTCACCCTAAATATTCAGTGTACAAGGCATGATAACCAGGCTTGGCCTAATTGACGTACGTCACATTTTTGGGAAATGATTCTATGAGGATTACAGGGCTTTTCCGTTTTTAAAAATGGAAATATTAACCGTTCCTTTTGCCAATCGTCTTCTCATTTGCTTAGTGAACTCAGTCAAGTTTATGCGTATTTAAAATCTGATTGCAAACGAAGCTCATTTGTAAGGGTGGATCTCTGGTTATTGTACGTTGTTTTTATTGTTAAAAAATATAAGCAACCGTGAAAGCTTGGCAAAGATGGGATCCCAGTCCTGGACAGCCTGGTCTATAGTCTAGAACTTTACCCATTAGGCTTCCAAAGTCTTTATTGTGAGAATCCCAGCTCAGTCCCGACCACAGAGTTTGTGTCCCCACGTGGGATTTGTTCCAGGTGCTCGGATTTTCTCCCACACGTCAAAGCTATGCATTAGGTTAATTGGTCACTCTAAATTGGCCCATGACTAGTGTGTTGATATGACTTTTCGTTTCTGTTGAGAATACACCCATTGGTTCCGATGTGATGTTAAATAAACTAATGAACAATAAACAAACGTAAAAATAGTAATGATTATAAATAAAAGCAGCTATATATAAATATATATATAGCTATATATAAATAAGTTTTTAAATATTTCCTAGTTAGTCATTCTAATACTTGAACAGCTGAACATTAATTTAATTGACCAAAGCTGTCACTAATATTTTTGCTCCTTGTAAACTTTTATCCCTTGCAAGTCGCCCTGAAGAAGGTCGATAACGTTTTAACATTTGAATGTTAAATGCAGACTTTTCTCAACACACTGTAATATAAGAGAATAATATTACAGCGCCGGCTGCTGGACAGAGTCAGTATATTGCAAAATAAATAAAGAAATAAATATAAATGAAAAAAGACCCTCACCAGAAAAAAATTATGAAAAGTGAGACAAGAATTTATTTGTTGCAAAATAATATAGGACGATTATTAAAAATCTTTAAAATATATTATTTTAAATAGGGTTTTTTTATTGGATGCATTATATATTATTTTAATCACTCATATCAGCTCTTTAAAGCCTGTTTTTAGTGCAAAGTCTGACATTTATCCTTGGATAGCACGCCCCACTGGTGTAAGTATCCTCTGAAAAAAGAAAGTCCATTACAGGGCTCATTTTAAAGTTTCAGAGGATGATCTCCCATCTGTCCTCCCCTACCTCAGACACAGCCGATCGTATCTGGACATGATGCCCAGCCAAACCCTCTAATAGAAGTATTAGCCTTTTAATTCGATATACAGAAAAACATTTAGACTGTAAGAGGCAGTGCTATAGTTCTATAATAAAATACAAATAACTGAAAAAAGCATGAATTAAAATGCTTTCTTCTTTAGTGATGCAATTGCTATCTAACTAGAGCATCTTTCTAATCTCTATTATGAGAAGGAATAGCCAAATTTCATCAGGAAGAGTGGGGTTAAAACGTTTAATAGATTTGTTCAGCAGTGGTCAGTACCTACCACAGGGCATTGGCATGCCATTTCATCCTCCTCTCTCCCAGAATTTGTTCTTTGGACCTTTTGATAGAGGAGTTGTACTGTAGCTGTACCCCTTGTCTAAAAGCAGAAACAACACAAGTCTTTTTTACTGTATGTTTCAGATCACATTTAATGATTTGTTGATTCACATGAATCTTTCTAATGCTTGTGCACAGTATGGCAGCTTAGCATTCGGCATCGTTCTCACTCTTCCACTCTCACACACATTCAGTCAAACTAGCTGAGGAACGTTTTAAAGGGGAGTTGTAACACAAAGTTGCTGCTTAAAGCAACTCATCTCAAGTCGTGCATTACAGTTTCCCTTAGGACTCGTTTTAAAGTCCTTTGCTCTAGGACAATTGCAAGATCAAAGCACAGAACACCTAGTTTTTGAAAAAAAAACAAAAAAAAACCATTAATTTCCATTCTGACCTAATGAGCACCAATGTACTTTATCTTAAAAGAGAAATTAACATAAAAATAACACTTATTCTAATTCACTTTTTTTTTTTTTACTGCAAGTACAGAAAGACAAAATGGCAATAAAAATACACAGCATTTAAAAGTTGCAAATAAACTCAAAGATAAATGAATTAAGATTTTCATGACTGGTAATAATTGTATTATATTTTTTATACTCCACAGGAATGCTGCAAGTCTAACAGTCACAGAAATGCAATGAGTAGTGAAACAAATCTCCATAGCTTGTGTCATGTGACCCTACTGTTATTGCTTCACTTTGTAGATATGGATTACTATCTAAAGCAACGTGAAGCTACATAGTTCAGTCAGTTCCTAGCAGTAGCATGGTCTTCTCATATAGTCTCTTCTGGGTGAGCATAAAAGTCAACATTTTCACCTCAAGATGCATCACGTTTCACACTTGGGGTCTGATGTAGTTCGTACAAGCTTTAAAATACAATCCAGGGAAGGACGTGTCATCTTCCATACTGTCACTACTGCCACAGTATCAGAAAGGATGATAGAAAGTTCCCTTCATCCAATCAGAAACCAGATGCTGACTGCACTTTTCAGATGAACCCTATGGAACATTCTGCAGCTGAAAGATGCATGGATGTAGTGCTGTGAAGTTCTTGGCATGGACACAAGGTGTGCTGTAGAAAACTTTCAAAGAATTCGGGGATGTAAGCTTGTGACCACATGGTGAGCTTGTAAGTGCATGCATGGGCATGCTAACTTACATTACTGTTCCTATTAAACCTTGGGGGAATTACTGCACTTAAGCCAAACTCCTGCCATGTATCAAATTCAGGCCAAATTTATGACATTTAACATTTAAGTCCCACAGCCGAGCACTGAGGTTATTAGACAAGGTAGGTAATGGAGTACCTGTATCCCAATAAAACATTAGGGCCTCTTTCAGTTCAGTCGATCCAAGGCAACTTTTTAATGTTCAAAGCAAATGGAAGAAACAGTCCATAAAACAAGGTGCAGCAACCTGATGTGCAAATAGCAAACTAGGGTTCTCTACACTTTAAAGCACAACCAAATGTTCTAATTGTTCATGTTCTAGCACGTGCAGGCACCTTGCCACCTTCCTGCAATACGAACAAAGCCGAACAGTAGTCAGAATATCTAAGGGTGTATTCACACTAGGTGATGCCAAGCACATTGGATGCACAAAGTGGGGTTCATTTGACTAGTGTGATTGGGCCTTTGAGTAGTGTGCCTGGGCATGACTGAAGAATTGGGGCACGGTTCTGTTGGACTCTGGCACAATGCGTACGTTGTGTGTTCGAAAACCCCTGCCTAAGCAGGGAACACACCCCCTCTGTAAAAATCCTATCCGTGCAGGACAAGTAGAGAGAAGGCTCTATGAGAAGGCTGTGTGTCAAAGTACCCAAAGCGACTCCAAAAAAGCCAAAAAGTAAGTAAACTTCTAAAGTCTGCTGTGCTGTATAAGCACGTCTTCTCCACCACTGAGCTGTACTGTGCTCTGGCACGGTACAAGGCAACCACAGCTAGTGTGAGTATGCCCAAAGACGACAAGGCGGCATCTGCTTCATTTTCGTAATTTTATTATGCACATGTGACTGTGCTTATCAGCCTTTTTGAAACCTTACTTGTGTTTACCAGTAGAAACGGGCAATTAAAAGCTCTAAAAAAAACAGGCAAGCATATGGAAAAACATACAGGCTTATTTCATCCAAATTAGGGCTTGTTAAAAGAATGGTGCAAAGAGGTACTAAAAGTCTAGCAGTGGCATGTCAGGTCACAATTAATTATGGCACAGTTTGGTGTGATTTCCACAACTATCCAGGCTTAGTTACACAGTTCAAGGCTTGACCTACTGTCTTAAAGTTTGTAAGTGCTTCAGACAAAGATGTTCAAGGAAAGTGCTACAAGTTTGAGGGTCGCAGTGGGCCCCGAGCCTCAGCAACACTCACACCAAGGGTCAGCTAGATTAGCTTTACCACCTACTGCCACGTTTAAAGGTGGGAGGAAATCAGAACATGCCAAACTTCACACTAACCACTGTGATATCCCAACATTTGTGCCTTAAAACGACTAGGTACTTGAACCTGTAGTAATACTTTTGGCGAGTACTAAAAGTATGGAGCACTTGTTCCATACATTATGAAAGTCTCTACTGAGCTACAATAAGTCCGACATGAATTCCCTTACATAATGAGACATCTCCAAAGCAACACTACTGATCTTTTAACCCCCAATATGAGAAGATTTTAGGTATAAGCATGGAGGATTTTATGACCCTCCAGCACTTGACCGTTCGTTGCCAGGGAAAACCCAAACTGGAATGGCAAGAGTGAAAGCTCCAGCAACACTCTCTACGCATGCCTTTCAGGGAGCATGGTAAAGCTTTTCTGAATGTCCCGTTTCCTAATGACAGTCTTAATGGAGATGCAGACAGAACGGAGGATAAGGAAGGTAAAGACATAAGACAACAGGGTATATGTATTATGTGGCAGGTGTTAGACACTGCTGCTCAGCCGTGGTGGCTGTTCCAGGGTTGGCCACTAGGGGAGCTAATGAGGTCAGGGTTGATGTGGGTAAGGCTGTGGGAGCAGAGACAGATGGGCTTGGTGCAGGGTTTGGTGCCGTAGCTGAGGCAGGTGTAGCAGTAGTAGCAGGAGTTGCAGTAGTAATAGAGGCAGAGGTAGTAGCTGAGGCTTGGGTTGCATGAGCAGCCGTGTCACGTTTGGCTTGAGTGTTGGTCACGCTGGGTGCTGGCTTGTTGTAGTCGAGTTTCAGAATGTGCTGCTGCAGGTGCCTGATCCAATCCTCCTGAACTGAGAGGGGGCCATGGAATTCCACATCGCAGAACCTGAGAAAAACAGACTTTGTTATGGTAACGGAACAAACTTTAATATTTGGTCACTGATTCTTACTGCTACATAATACACTGCTCTCGAAAAACGAGCCGATATGGCATTAGGGGGGTTTGACTTTTGAAATAACCCCTAACTTTCGTGAGCAGTGTACATGCAACCAATTAGGATTAATCAAAACTTTCTGAAGAAAACAAGCTGACGTATCATTGTAGTCGAGACCAAGACGAAATAGATATCGTACAAGACACTGTGCCCAAAACCTAAAGTACCAAATAGCCTAAAACTTTTATTAATGATTAGGCCAGACTTTTTTAATTGCTCGTTTCGCGGATCCGCCGACGATCATGATTTTCAATACAAAATTTATTGTTTTTTTTGGGGGGTATTTCTTGGATCTGCCGCAGCCCCAATGGTTAAAATAAATTAAAAAAAAAAAATAAAAATATATATATATATATACACATATATACATATACATATATACATATATATACATATATACATATATATACACACACATTTGTAAATTTTTTTGCTTTTTCTGCCCTCCGGTAGAGAGCCAACGGTTTTCTTCTGTTCAATGAATTTTTTTTCCAGATTCACTAATTTAATTGTAGGTTAAATAAATTTTATATTAAAAAATTCTTCTTCCTCCTTCCTTGTATTGATTCCACATAGTCCTCGAGAAATTAAAAAGTGCTAAAAATAGAAAGATTTATTTAGGCATGTAGAGAAAGACTGATTCTGTTGGAATGGATTGCTGGTATTCAATAACAGAAAAAAGAAAAAGCGTTCAGTTTCTAATGAACGTCACTAAGACAGACGTGCGTCAGAGCGTGTCCAAATGAGGTCAAGATGAGACGAGACAGAGACCGCTCATTTATGGTCTCAAGACTGGACTCGAGACAGAAACTGGTCTCAAGTACTACAACATTACTATCCTGTAAACTAAGGAAACTGGAAACAGAGCGTCATGTGGAACGTTTTAATGCCCACTGTTGTTTCAGTATAGGACTTTCACAATAGGGGTGTAACAATACATTACACTGCAAAAATGTCACAATGTGCAAGCTGGAGTTGGGCCATGCTATTGCATCATATTTCCAACAACAGAGAGTATGATCATACTTCATATGCTTTATACTCATAGCTTACCTTGATAAAGGATGCCTTTATTAGCTTCTGTTGTGCACTTGTTTTTTTTTTACTTTGTTTTTTAACTTAAGACAGCACTAATTAAACAGCCGTACTGAACAGTATGCAAAAACAGTATCTGAGAACGGGTAGTGTATCCGAATAGATAGTATGCGTAAAACAGTAGGCGAAAAGTCCCCGGATGACGTACTCTTTCAGAATGCAATCAATACACACCATCCTATCCCATGATTCAAGCTCTGAGCATACTACAGAAAGAGCATACTGCAGCAGTGCATACTCGTTCTAATCTAGTACATACTCGGGAAGCTATGCCATTTCGTACATAGTTTTAAATACAGCATTTTGATGCTGTAACAAAATCTACATTTCTTTTCATCGCAGGGAACTAAAGCCTATTTTAGCATTAATGTTTTACACAAGGAAAGTACACTAATTATGAGTTCCTAATTTTCAGAACTGGTTATTTGAGATATGGTGAAACTACAATAGAGCATTTTGTTTATTATTTAAACAATTGTTTTAGGAAATGATTGTTAAATTTACATGTACAGAAAAATATGCATTGGTTTGCATTGTTTACACATCGTACGTGTTAGTGTAAGAAAATCGAATCGATAACTCTGTGCACTCTGCTTACGATTTGATTCACGATACAGTGTGTCACCCCAATTATAAAATGTTAAAAGTTCTCACAGAAGTTTGTTGTGTAATATGAAATGACGACCCACAACTCTAAAGCTTACCGGCACTTGAGAGAGTAGATTTTGCCCACAAGTTTAACCAGGGGGGTGGAGGAAGGCTTTGGCACAAGGGCAGGAACAGTACTAGAGCGAGGGGTTTTTGGAGGACAGCTCTCCCTCTCCCCTCCATCAGCATGTGAGGGGTGTTTCAAGGGCCGTCGCTCTATGCCTAGAGAAAAGTAATATGTATTAACAAATGTTTTAAGCAGAATCATACCCTTGTCATTCTTGAGTCATATTCAGTTTGATTTTAATCTAGCTGTTTCCTCCTCCACTGAAGAGCATGAAGACATTGTGTAACTGTTACAGAGGAGTTTCGCAACAGAGCAATAAGTGAGCTGACTTCTTACCCCGTGGCACCCGGACGTTGAGTTCACTTCGTGCCACTTGTGCATGTGGAAGTGCACAGTTGGAGTGATGCACCCGACCCTGGGTGCTAATGCCATGGTGAACAGAGATGCTGCTTCCATTTTTAACTTCCACTGGTCGTGATGGTGAACCCCAGTATCTGTTCGTACTCTCACGTTCAACACTCCTCCCCTGGGACAGGGTCGGAGAGGCCCACTGGGATGCTGAATGCTTCTGAGTAGTCATGGACTTGGCTTCAGATACTGAAGAGTGAGACGAACTGTTCTTCTGCAAGACAAAATGTAGCAGGCAAACAATGTAAAAAGGAAAAAAAAAAAAAAGAAGAAGAAATAAAACGATTTTTTCTAACTTACAATGGCAGTGATGAAAATGAGTAAATGATTAAAAACAATTTCCAATTTTTTGAACGGCCAACCCACATTAAAGCACTGGGAAAAAAAATGCAATTTCTTACTTTTTTACTATTTATAGGTACTGTATGTGTTTAATTGAAATACAACACTTTTGTTTTAATTTAATTGGCTAATAATACAAATAAACTAGAGATGCACCGATTGCAATTTTCTTTAAAAAAAAATTTTTAATTTTTTTTTTTAAAACATGTGACATGCTGGTGCAGATTGCAGACGATTTTTTAAATTAGTCTAACAATAATAAATGACAAGTGAAAGTATATTTTATAGTACACTTATTTTAGAATAAAACTTAAAAAAAGCTAAATATACTGCTCACAAAAATTAGGGGATTCTTCAAAATGAAATATCTGATAATTAAATATTCCCCAATTCTTGTGAGCAGTGTAAATTAGCTTATGTTAGCTCATTTATATGTAAATACACTTAGATTACAAAGATGCAAACAAAGGAAAATACAAAGATATGAACAGTAAAAATTTAGCTTGTGATGGGGAACTTTCTGGTCACTTACCCGAAAAAAGTTAACGAGGAACCCCGTCTCATGTAGGAAGTATTAGCTCCAGATGGATTTGTACGTTTCAGACTGTACATGTGCATCATTACTCTGGGTGTGTGATATGACAATATCTTATCGTAATCTCATTATTTAAGGTGTGCAGAATATTTTAAGTATGGGATGATATACTGCTCAGAAATATGAATGAATTACTGAAATATCCCAGAATGTGTGTGAAAAGTTTTTAAGAATC
>JAUZSV010308433.1:0-11782 GCA_034780495.1 Parotocinclus cesarpintoi
TCGCTGTGTCTTTTACTGTAGGCTGTAGTAGGAGACAATATACATGCCTGAGTTTGTGTTGAAACAGCTTCTTTTGCACTAATAAGAACAGAAAATGACAGTTTGGTAGCATTTTCACAAATCTTTTAAAATTAGCTTGAGTTGCGAGTTGAGATGCGGGCAGTGGCAAGTGAAGGACAAAGAGGTGCTGTCCACATGCTCGTTTTTACAGACCTCACAAATGTGTTTTCCAAGTTCAAAACTTTGTGCTCCAAACTCCATTTGTTTGTATTTGCATTCATTTTCGATCTGTGGAATTTTTTTTTCCCCAGGATTTTTTTTTTTTTAAATTAAAAAATAATATTTAGAAAAGCAACTATGAGTACAACAAAATAAACAGCTGAGGGCATCAAGCGAAACTGTTAGTAAGACTAAATTGTTTGATTATGTAACAATGGTGGGATAAGTCATATATCATATTGTAATCAAAAATCATATTGTGATAAGTAATATGTCATATTACATTTTCACCACTGACCTGAAAAATGTTGATACAGTTCCTTGATGTTTACATACTTTTATTGCTTATTACCAAAGTATATATTTCAGTTTGTAGTAGTATATATTAAGTTAACATGTCTTCCCTGTGTCCTTATGGGTTCACTCTTTGTGTTCTGCTTTTTTCCCCACATTTCAAAGACATTCGTTCTCTAAAATGGCGCAAAAAAAATGGTGAAGTGTTCTTATAATAATGTGTCTGCTGTGAAAATCCATTGATGCTGACACGATGTTAAATTAAAATAACTAACAAACAAACAAGTATCATATATAACCATTTTCCAGGCATGGTGTAAGACCTGCATGAGGTTAATGCATGCTGTTTATTAATTAGCCTAAAATGACTTTTGGTCAATCACACTGCTTGCTGAATGCATTTGCAGTAACAGCAGCTGAAAGGCAAATGCTCATAATGACTTATCCAGTAATGCCCACCTGCAAAGTAGATGATTAATGCTATTTTTTTTTTAATTGAAGGGCATATGGTCTCTGTGGATCTTTGTCATTTCAGCCTCAGATTAAAAACTCTAACAACTGATACCTATAAAAATAACCTGCTAAATGACTGATCCTCTTTTTGTACCTGCAGCCAGTACTGTTGGACAGCAGCAGCATTCTGCCAGACCGAATCCTCCTGATGGACACATTCTTCCAGATTCTTATCTACCACGGAGAGGTGAGCATAGCCTCTTACAATTGAGTGTGCCTGAGCTTACAAACTGTTTCAGGCAATACAAATAAAACTGTATTTCATTTCAGTAATCAGTTTAACCTTCCCGTGTAGCAACAATCAAGATTCGAAGGTTAATGAAGCGTGGCTATTCTCACTGCAGCAATTGATTTTTTTGAACGAATACAGTAAGCTTCCTCACACTTGCCTTTAAGGGGAAGTGCTCAAGATGTATGTGCTGTCTTTTCCCTGCAGACAGTGGCTCAGTGGCGGAAAGCAGGCTACCAAGACATGCCTGAGTATGAGAACTTCAAGCACCTGCTGCATGCTCCAGTAGATGACGCTCAGGAGATTTTGCACTCGCGTTTCCCAATGCCTCGTTACATTGACACGGAACATGGGGGCAGTCAGGTGAATTTGCTCATACTTCTTCTCTAGAAAGCATAAAATGTTTCTTTGTAAAGTTTAGTAATTTGCACTCAGCAACAAACAGGCAGTGAGAATTAAGCACTGAATAAGAAAAAGCAGTGCGTTATCTTCAGTGCAGTGCAAGCCATGGCTATATATATCGCTGCTTGGTCTTTAAAGAAGCAGGATTGTGGGCTGTAATTTAAAGAGCATCAGAATTGTGTTTAATCAGACTGGAGTGTAATGGATTATATAGCAGCTCAGGCTGTTCTGCATGTATCTATTTCAGGAATCAGAGTCTTGATGCTGATGCTCTTTTTTTTTTTTTTTTCTCTTCCCCTCCATCAGGCTCGGTTTTTGCTGTCCAAGGTTAACCCCTCTCAGACCCATAACAACATGTACGCCTGGGGTCAGGTAAGTGCATTAATGACAACAGTCAATATTTAGTGTGCCATGTGTGTATTTTTCTCTGTGTAAGGTAAAGTGTTCCGTGGTACCTCTGGTCTTGTTGTTAATTCGTTCCAGACCCCCAGAAAATCCACACTATATGAGGCATTATATGCATTGATTTGGTTGTATTGTATAGGTGCTCTGATTTACAATAGGGATACATTCTGACAAATCCAGCATGAGTTAAATGTATCAGGAACCAGTGAGTTTAATATAGACTATATTGTATCAAAGCAAAGCTTATTACACGTTAACACATACATCCCCTACAGTTGGCTAAAATCATTAACACAAAGCTTATTTCATAATACATTGTTCTCACGGAACTGCAGTCTGTGTTCTGGAGGATTCAGTTCTTGTTTTCTTTTTGGCTGGCTGTCATTACTAACCATTTTCAGAACCATGTGGACTCTCTTGCTATATATATGAAGTACTGTAGATGTGAAAAGAAAGAAAAACACAATAAATACAGCAGAGATCCGCACTAAGCAAGAGCTTGTTTTTACTCTAAATCACTGAGTCACTTAAACAGCTTAAAAAGTTTAAGCAATTGTTCAGAGCACGGAGCAAACGATGAGTGCTGAGACATTTTTGGAGTGAAAATGCATCAAGTTCCAAGGTGTTCAAGAACCGAGGTACCACTGTATATTATCAGCTGCTAGGGATGCAGATTTACTGAGGAAAGTACTCTTCAGATAAGTTCATCTTTTTAACAAATGCCATTTATGAAATTCCATGTAAAGCATGCAAAATTTGCTGACTATGAATTCAGAGCGATATAGACTATTGTTTGTTCTGTATATAAATGCTTCATAAATTCTTTCCTCATAAGTGACAAAGATTTGTTTTGTTAATGACAATGTGAATGACAAAAAAAATCACACTTCCTCTGGAGCATAAGTGATGTGAATCACATGGTGCTTAGCTAGCATGTATGAAGATGTTTTCATTTTGTCAATCTCTTTATGTGGTATGGCAGTTCTCTGTTAATCAGTGACTAATTGGCAGGGAGGGTATTGTGTGATCAACCTCATTTTGAGACTTTTTCACTGACTACTATTAATTTCAGTTGACATTTTTCATGACCTTCTACTCCAATCAAAACTGATTGCAGTGTTGAATAAGACGATGACAAGTAGGGATTCAATCAAGCATTTACCCGTTAAAGTAAGCTGTCTTTTTCATGCCCACCCTTATTATTATGCACGGCAAAAATTATGAAACCACCACATAGAGGAAGTTTTTTTTTTGCTTTATAACAAATAAATATATCACACATTTTAAAAGGAAGATATACAGGTAGACTGATAAAGGTGTCAAAGACCCAGGACAGAAAACGCAAAGCAATATGAGTTGAAAATAGAAAACGGACAACAAAACAAATAAAAAAAACAATTGATAGAAATAGGCAATGCTTGTGGCAGAACTGTAAAAATGGGTTGAATTAAATGAAATTCTCACACAAAAGACAAACAAAACCAACACTAACATCTAAACAATAGAAAACAATTTAGCAACAGGGGCAAAACAGGAGAGAAACTGTCGTGGAGTGGAGGAAAGTAATAATCGTGATAAGTCACAAAATCTGCATTAGCAAAATTAGATGATGCTGGGTACTTTGTGGTGATGTTTTATTAAAACTAATAACTTCTGTAAACTTCTTAGGTAAATTATTGTATGAAATATGAAGTAATTTTAAGGGAGCTAATTTTTTTGCTCAGAGCTAAGGGTATTAAAGATGTTATTTAGAATGTTATCTAAGAATGGCATTAACCCAGCAAAAGTTCCTGATCTCAAACCTATTGACACTTTAAGGTGGAATTTTTATTAAATAAGGGCCAAGGCAAAGCTGAGTCCTAAAGAACTAGTCTGTCCAAATGCTGTTTAAGAACCAGCTTTTTTTTATTAGATAAGTTCATCCCTCAATGAATTTAGACTGAGTAAATGAAATGAAGTACTAATTGATTTTTCTTCTTTTTTTTTTGGGTTGGTTGGGTTGCTAGATTTTATTTGTTTGCAGTATGTTTCACAACACAAGAATATTCAGCTGTTAAACAAAAACCTGTCATATGTGTGATTTGTTTATTTACTTCTATTTAAAAATGCTGGATGAACATCCTCAGAGTATGGTGATTCCATTGCTTTTACCACGGGTGCTATCCTAATTTTTATGTTTTGTTTTGTTATTTTTGTTAAGCGGCATTGTAATTTGGGTGGTACAATGCAGCTGTTCAAGAATTCCCCTGATTGATACAGTTTTACATCTGTGCAGTTTGCCTGTTCTACTTTTGTCTCTGTAGGTTTCCTCCCACCTTCTGACATGCACTAGTCCAACTGGTGTCTCTAAATTGTCCCATTGCGAGTTCTTAGAACTGTGCCCCCTTTGTCCTGTGTTTGCACCACAGGAACTGGAGGCAATTATAGTTCTCAGAGTAATTGATCTACATGCATGGTAATTATAGTGCTTTTCTTTTCCCTGGGTTTCTTATGGTAAAACTGCTTTATGTCTTTGTGCAGGAGTCCGGGGCACCCATCCTAACAGATGATGTGAGCTTGCAGGTGTTTATGGATCACCTGAAGAAGCTTGCTGTCTCCAGCGCTGCTTAAGGAGTTCACTCTAACAAACACGGGTCAACTAAGTGATCTTTGTATGTGTGTGCTCATTTCAATAGCTTTTTCTCCACTATCTTTTTTACCATTCTATAAAGCCTTCCATGTCAGACAGTGTAAGCTCCAGATTTGGGAACTTATTTTAATGCAGTGTAAAGTTATCCATATTTGCAAAACAGCTGATTAATTTCAAGAAAAGTCTATTAAATTCGGTGTGTTTGAATTCTCGTGGACTGAATTTGAGAAAAATATTGAAATCTATCAGAGGATGTCTACTTAACCATTCTGTTAATGGATTCATTAATGCAGATGCATCTCCTTTTCATAACACTACATGTGAATGATGTCAGACATGTTTCTGCTATAAGCTGATTTAGTTAGTCCAAATTTCAGGTTGAACTGTGATAAACCCCATCTAGTATAATTTTTCTGCAACAAGCATAGGGTATGGAAACACTGTAATTGTAACCATTTAAATTAGTTATTGCTGCCTCACACCACCAGCTGAAGATCATCTTCTGATTGTCATGTGGTCTCTGCCATGTCTCCATGTTACATAGGAATGAAAGTCTCAACAATACGTTTGCTAGCTTGCGAAATGCGAATGCTGCCTCGTTCTTTTTGAAGCACCGCTATTTATCCATTGTTATACACAATGTTAAGATCTATTTACCTGATGTTTCTAATAAAACGGTCTTCACAACATACCTTGTCTCAATTACCAAAAACTATGTAGAGGAAATGTGTGGTGCCTCTCTTTATTCTCTCTGCTTTGAGAAGTAATGATAGTGTGCTGGTTTGAATATGCTGAGTCATGATTTTTAATATCACTCTCCAATGCATACACACTACCAAATAATATTGTTATGCTCTGTTTCTTCATTTCTATCAGGTCTCTGTTTATAAAATTTGTTTTCTAATAACATATTTGCTAGCGTTGTAATATGGAGATACGATTCTGCACCTTTCTAAGGTACTGAATATTCTGTGCTTTCCACTGCAGGTCAGGTATTTGTCTGTAAACATGATTCCAAATGATTATTAAGAACTCCACCTTATTTATTATTTTATACATAGTCTGGAACTGTGTATAGATTGTGACAATCTGTAAGTTTGTGTAAGGGTGTCAAGCTTTTCAAAGTACATTTGCAGCCAAAACAATCATTCAGATTGCTTTTGTTACAAATATGCAAACTGCATTCATAATGATTTACATACAATTATACCACTATTAAGCCAAGCAGTTGAAGGGCCCCGGGTTTGAACTCACAACCTCTAGAGCTTTACTCAATAATTCCATAATCTGCATCTGGTCCTTGGGAATAATAAAAGTACTGCATTGATAAAAGAGATGCTCAAGATGTGCAATACAAATATCACATCAATGAAATATTAACATTCATCTGATCTGGGTCGGTTCATGTTAACAGTCTTAAAAATTGGGTTTCCAGATTGGAATCAGAGTTGCTCATTGGTGTACGTTTGAAATATAGACTATTCTTACATAGGTGATGTTTATAGACTTTTTGTGCTAGTTACTCGCATTTGTGTGTGGCTTTCTGCTACAAGCTGAAAGCTGTTGTCAGAAGCTGTAAATTGTATTTGTTCTTAAGCACCACTAAAAAGGAGGTAGAAATGTCTATGGTTTAAACCATTTTTCATGTATGCTACGCTATGATAAATACACTATATTAAACCTCTCGGTTTACAAAACCATTGAACTTCCCATGGTTTTTTGGGGATGAAACACCATTGTAAATTAGGTAGCACCTGTGTTAATATTCAACTCCTGTTTAATAGTAAAGAGTTTACTATTAACAGAGGATGTTCAAATCCTGTCTTAAGCTACAGCCACTTGTTACACTCCAGGAGTGTAAAGGTACTTGAGCTCTCTCAAATCAGTAGGATGGAAAGGGAAAAATGTATATAATGGAACTGTAGCATCCTTATTCAAGCCTTTAGTGAAGTGGCATCCTCAACACAGGTCATCAGTGCAGACTAGCCACAATTCTGGCAGGTAGAACATTCTTCATGATGGCAGGCTGTGTCCAGAATAATTGGAGCCTCTGGGCACTCAAACTTAATTCCCTGTGCTTGAACTGGACATAATTCACAGCTCAAGAATTTGTGTCAAAAGTGAAATGCTTGCCAACTCTGAGCAGTAATGAGGTTGAGGTGGTCTTGTAGATACAAGTTGTATAATACAAAGCTGTTAGTTGTGTTGCTTTCCAGTCAGGTTTCTCAACTTTTGTGTAAATGGAACATGGCAAAACGCACAAAAACCCATTAAGTGAAGCATTTTTTTTGTTTTTTTTTTTACCCCTCAAAAAACAAGATGTGTTGTCTAGCTGCTGGTTACAGACACTTCATTGCTTTGTGACTCACTCTCCGTTTACTGCTTAACTCTTACTCACTATCACCTGATTTCCATGCCCGCTTAATCCATATAGATGCTACTGTAATAAGAGGCTTCTGCTGTTTCAAACACACCAGGCTGGACAACAAAGATATTGCTTCCTGAATAAGGTAGGGTGTCTTTTTCCTAAAAAAGTATTTACATCTAGAATTAACATTATGTAGCTATGACCTATTTTTGTGATTTCTCATCATTTTTTATGTCTTCTATTACAACTCCAACAAAGCAAGCTTTTTTGGACAGTCCAAGCACATGGAGGCGCCATGAAAATTTGGCATGCTTGGTCAGGTAAATGCTAGCAGACAGGTTATAAAAGCTGCTCATATTTAAAGTTTCTTTAGGCAACAGTATAGTGAGTACAGTCGATTCCGGTTAATAGGACCACCAGTTAATGGGACCAGCCGCTTATTCGGACCAAATCCTAAAGCACTGAAACAAATCCTATTATATATGTGTAATGTTTTAAGTTTATTTGGACCAAAATTCCACTTAATCGGACCTAAGAACGTGAGAGCGAATAATAAATATGTAATATCCATGGTTACCAAAGAAACTCTTCGTCTCTGGCATCACTACAACGCTCCCGAGTTTCCCCCCAGCCCTCTACTGCCACCTACAGGTCTTTGCCTAACATTTCCATTTATAACAAAAAAGAAGCCACAAGTTGCCACTTATCCAGTGTGATCTGATGCGCTTCTGCTGTGGCTAAGTTCTTAAACTGACTGGAATTTAGTAAGAACTTGTTTTTTTTTACAGTATTATGCTTCGCATGCTGTGTACCTATACATTGTTGTAGATCATTTTGAAAAACGTGGTTGCAAATGTATTTTTCAACGAACAAAGTTGGTAAGCAGCAGTAGTTCATGTTTGTACGTTCTCTATACGTGTAAATTGCACAATAAAAGCTTAATAAACATTTAATATGTTACATAGCACGTTCCGTCTTGTAACATAGGGCATGTTCGTTTAATCGGACCAGTTGGTTATTAGGACCAAAACGATCGTGTCCCGATGTGGTCCCATTAACCGGAATCGACTTTTTATTTGCAATAAACAGCTCCTGCATTAAACGTCATGGTTTTAAATAAATCTATTTAAAAGATTTTTAAGCAAAAGGAGCCAACTTGGGGAGTGAATGTTCAGAAGCAGACAGCTATTAAACGTCATTTATATGCCGGTGGTGCTGACTGCAAGCTGTAAGAAGCACACAGATTAAATTGGGCAAGAGAGAGCAAACTGGAGGAAACAGCTTTTGTTGCAGTTTTTGTACAGTGACATTTGCCCAAATTACTTATAAATTATGTAAAGGTTTCCTGCATTGGTCAGCTCTGTGATTTTTCTATTATTATTAATTCTGGAGTCACACAGGGTGGACATCATAGATGTGTGCTTTTCTGCTGGCCAGGTTCTGGAAGTCAGGTCTTGGAGGAATCATATGCATTTACACTTGTTAAATATGACTGCAATATGTTTAAGGGTTTAGCCCTATCCAAACACACTATATTCAAGATGCATGAACCACCTAACATTAACAAAATATATACAGGGCTTAGACAATAAAACTGAAACACCTGTCATTTTAGTGTGGGAGGTGTATCAAGAGCCATGGTATCCAGGGTAATGTCAGCATACCACCAAGAACATCCGAACCACATCCAACAGGATTAACTGTGGACGTAAGAGGAAGCTGTCTGAAAGGGATGTTCAATTAACATCCAATAAACATAAAACCACGGCTGCAGAAATCACGGCAGAATTAAATGTGCACCTCAACTCTCCTGTTTCCACCAGAACTGTCAATCGGGATCCACTGGGTCAATATACACGACCGGGCTGCTATAGCCAAACCTTTGTCTAAAACCAGGTGTGTCATTGTCCAACCCATGTATGTGGCAGGTATATGCTCAAGGTCTCAAAAAAGCTTCAAACACTGCTTTGGCTATAAACACATTGGTTGTCCAGTAAACCTGAGAGCTTGGATCAGATATACTTGGAGAAAGATCATGTTACATTCTGTTTCTTCGATTTGACCAGTGTATTTGGCTTCTCTACTTAAAGTAAGAGTAAGTAAGAAATCTACTAAATAACCCAATCTGACATTAGCCATGAGACCAGTGCAGCATGATAACAGCTTTTTCATGACTAAGACACCAGAATCATGGAGCCTAGATGTGGAAACAGATCTAGATGTTAAACCCTTTATGCCCAGTTATCGTCATCTTCTAACACAGCCAGAATAAAATGAATTAATTTAAAATAATATATCAACAATAGAATGAATTTGACTGAAGTTTTCACTGACTCATTGTGGCACTTTCTTAGAAGGTCACTTTTTTCCCTTAACACTATCAAATTACTGATATGCTAGAGCTACCTGCTAGGCCTGCTGGAAAATTGTATCTGTTACCATAAAGTGAAAATGGCAAAGCAATAGACCAGACATTCTTACAGAACATGACCATCAAACACAAATATGCTGCCCTTTGTAAGTTCCAAACTGCCTCTGAATGCGACATCAGGATTCTCTTTAATGATTAATCTTTCATTTCCACCGGCTTGTCAGGTGGGTAAATATTTTTTGATTGATTCTAGGGGAAAGATAATGGCTACATCAGTTTTAACTAAAAATTTGTGGGATAATAGTCAATTCCTGTTTTAGATGGTACAGGCTTCACCACTTGGGTAAATGAGATTTTTTATCCTCCAAATTAATAACACTCCCCAACACAATTTGGATGAATGCCTAATGTAAATCAGGTTTTAATGCCTAACATCAGCAGATTTTCAGGAGCATTTCTATATGAGTGAAAACTCCTCTAACAGACTAACTCCTAATAAATGTCCATGTTTGGACAAATTTTTTTGGTGTAAGGGGTTGGAAACATTTTCCACATATTAATAGTTTACTGACTTTCTGCCATTTCTCTGCATATTATGACACTTTTTTTTAATAACACTTGATTACACCTAATATTTCTTAAGTAACAGCACCAATCCCATGTATTATTAATGAGTTTTGGGTGCCTGATCAGACTTAACAAATGCCTTAGACCGTGCTGTTCAGTCAATGTTTCCAACAAATTCTGTGACTGCATATCACCATATTAAATGTGTGAAAGCCCTTCTGGCACCATGACTGATGTGTGTCTTCCAATGCAGTTTACACAACACTCTACCAATACGTATTCTGCTTCCTCAAATTATACACACAAAATACCCACATCAATTGCTGCAGAAAAGACGACTCTGCATGTTACAGCCTTACGTCGGAATTCTTCCATTGTCAATTATAATGTAAATATGATGCCCATTATTTCTGATCGCTTTAATGGTGCCTTGATTTAAAAATAGCATAAAACAAGACATTTCTCTGTGAGTTGAAAAGAAAAATCTACACAGAACACCGCAAAAAACCCATAAAACAATACATTTCTATTGAATCAAAAAGAACAACCTACACAGAACACTGCACCATAAAGCTCGTGTTGTGCCTGCCTACTCTTGAGACTTTGGAAACAAACATATCAGAGAATCTTTGACAGGAACAGCAGGCTGACAAGCTAACAGCAGGAACAGAAGAAACAGAAACTGCATGAGAAAGAACATGCTTTATAACAGTTATTCCATTTACCTACTTACAGCTCTTTGCTTAATATCCAGCTTCCAATCAATGATGTACAAACCTTTAACAAATTAGCATCCAAGAATTCTTTAAAACCACTGAATGTCACCTTTATAAATGCCCGTAATTCCAGAGTGAGCTGTTTGTTACTTTTTAAATCTTGAGAAAGACTGCTTTGAGGAAAAATGTTAACTAGAATCTTAACCATTTAACTCTACGTAAGTTAAATAATTTAAACAGGGCAGCACTTGCATAAATATTTAGCACTGTGGTCCAAATACAGCAGTGGTTAGGTCAACTGGTCTCCTTAAAATGTCGCTGTGCTTGTGTGCTCCTGTAATGGAGTGATGCCCTGTCCAAGTGTGCTCTCAATTTTGCACCTTGTGTTACCCGTTAGCCCCACATTTTTTTGTGACCCTGAATTGGATTAAGTGGTTACAAAAATAAACTAATGAATAATATTAACTAACAAATAAATGTAAACATTTAAGCATTTGTACAGTTATCCTTATGAATGGTGTATAAACGTCTTAGGACATCTTCGTCTGGCTTGAATAGTCTAACCAATTGCCTGGATGTTAATCTATGTTCTGCTCTATTTTTTTATTTTATGTAAGGCTTTTAAGGTTATCTTAGGCAGAACATAATAAATATTGAAAAGCATCAGTGCAATATGTTGCTGTGGAGACAGCAGGCAAAGACAAGGATGTTGATGGGGACAAAAAAAACATCAATTGGCTTTGGTGTGTTGCTATGGGCATTCGGCTTAGCTACTTAGATAAAATTGAGCAATGTACACTTAAAATTAAGTACCGCTCTTAATGCATCTGAAAAAAAAACTAATAAGATGTTCTAAAGATAGAGGCATGCATTTTTCAAACCTAATTCAGTAGTGCAGCATGCCATGTACTTGTTAAATATACAGTATTAAGTCTTATATACACATACACATTCATATATATATATATATATATATATAGATATAGAGAGAGATAGATAGATAGATAGAGAGAGAGAGAGAGAGAGAGAGAGAGAGAGAGAGAGAGAGAGAGAGAGAGATATATATATA
>JAUZSV010308542.1:0-11780 GCA_034780495.1 Parotocinclus cesarpintoi
TTGTTTGTGTAAATGTGTTGTGCATGTGTGTGTCTCTCCTATGTGTGTGTATGTGGTTCCTGACCCTGTCCTCTCTGTAGTCTCACCCTGTTGGACAGCAGCCTGCCCGCCGAGGCCGAACCCGAACTCAGGAGCTACATCTCCCGCCGACTGGGTAAAGGAGCTCTGCTGGGGGGCATGGGCAACATCGCAATGGTAGAGCTCAGGTACCCCCCCCCCCCCCCCACACACACACACACACAGGGGATGCACTGAGGGGTTAAGAAGCAAGGCTTTGGACGTCCCGTCTAAAGAGATTTAATTAATAAAAGACTCAGAAGGATAATTGAGCAATAAAAAACGAAAGAATTGGAAGAAAAAAGGATGGTATAAAATGGAGAAAAGAAGTAAAAAAAGAAAGAAGGAACAAGAAGGAGGGAAGAAAAAAAGAAGAAAAGAACGAAAGCATGAGAAGTTAAAGGAGAGGAACGTAAAAAAAAAGAGAAAGAAATGCATTATGGTCTCTTTAACTTCTCGTGTTTTGTTTATTTTTTCGTTTCCTTTCTTGCGCTTCCTGATAGTTTTTTTCCCATTTAATGCCCACTTTTGAGTCCCACGTTTTGTTCCTTTCCTTGTTTTTATTCACCATTCTGACCTCAGAAGATTTTCTTTGTTCTTTTCTTCGTTTTCTTTCCTCTTGATTCATCAAACTTTTTGTTCAGTGAAAACAGAAGTTGATGCTAAGCAGAAAAGAAAGAAAGAGATAAAGAAACAAATGAATGCTGAAGAGAAAAGGAAAAGACAGAAAGAGAGAAAAACGAATATGAATAATTTTAATAATGTGGGGTTTTTTTTTCAGCGTTCCTGAGCAGGCGGTGGGTTGTTACTGCTGCCTCCTGGAGCAGGAGAAATCTCCAGAACAGCCCGAGGCAGATGGGAACGGCTGGGTGGTGTGTCTGCTCGGAGGCTCGGAGAAGGGCTTGAACTTATATCCTTCGTCCACACGGTTCCTTCTGTGGTATCGGTTCCTTTCGTAACGTTATGGTTCCTTAATCCGGTTTAACGTTCAGGATCGAGCTGGATAAATACGTCCAGGGTCTGCAGAGCAGCCTGAGCCCAGAGGTACACACACACACACACACACACACACTCCTACAGGCTTCATGCTGTTTGTTCATCCCTGGCTGCAGATGCAGAACCTGGAGACGGACGTCCAGCCGTACCTGAGCCGCTGGTACGAGGAGTCGGTCATGCACGTCCACAGGGTGGTGCAGCTGGTGCAGGACAACATCTCGTACCTTCTACACGCTGTAAGCTGGGCTCTCCATTCAAACAGGAATTGTTCCCATCGTCAGGTATAAAATTGATTTGAATAATCCCGTCCCAGGCTTTGAGTCACACCCAGGTCCAGATAACCGGAGCGGACGACCGGACCAAGTGCGACATCACCCGGTACGTCGGTTTTGCGCTTGCTCATCTATGTGTCAGTACAGGCTGGGATAATCTTGTTCCTCCCTCAGGTTCATCAAAGCAGCCAGTCTGCAGGGTTTGGTCCAGGAGGATCCGGCCACAGGGTTGCTGTGCAGATCGGTCGGTGCCGAGTCTCGTACCGACCTGCTGCTGGACTGTTCCGGTGCCACGCCCACTTTTACCAACGCGGGTCAGAATCGCATTACGGTGTGTTACTGTTGGTAAAAAACGTCATTAAAAGACTGGAATAAACACCAGGTCTGTTTGGTTGTGTCTGTTACAGTGAGTAACCGCTTCTGTGATGAGTGGATCCAGTCGTTCCTCAATGCTACTGAGCGCTGTAACCCCTTCCTGCTACGCCAGATCCTCGAAAACTTCAAACTCAAGGTGTTACTCACAGTAATGTAACAGTTATTTATCGTTACAGTAATGTAACAGTTATTTATCGTTACAGTAATGTAACAGTTACTTATAGTTACAGTAATGTAACAGTTATTTATCGTTCCAGTAATGTAACAGTTACTTATCGTTCCAGTAATGTAACAGTTACTTATCGTTACAGCAATGTAACAGTTACTTATAGTTACAGCAATGTAACAGTTTCTTATAGTTACAGCAATGTAACAGTTACTTATAGTTACAGTAATGTAACAGTTACTTATAGTTACAGTAATGTAACAGTTACTTAACTTACTAATATAGTAATGTAAGAGTTACTTATAGTTATTAATATAGTAATGTAACAGTTACTTATCATTACAGTAATGTAACAGTTACTTATTGTTACTAATATAGTAATGTAACAGTTATTTATAGTTATTATTAAAGTAATGTAACAGTTACTTATAGTTACAGTAATGTAACAGTTACTTATCGTTACTAATATAGTAATGTAACTGTTACTTATCGTTACTAATATAGTAATGTAACAGTTACTTATCGTTACAGTAATGTAACAGTTACTTATTGTTACTAATATAGTAATGTAACAGTTGCTTATAGTTATTATTAAAGTAATGTAACAGTTACTTATAGTTACAGTAATGTAACAGTTACTTATAGTTACAGTAATGTAACAGTTACTTATCATTACTAATATAGTAATGTAACTGCTACTTATCGTTACTAATATAGTAATGTAACAGTTACTTATTCAGGCTTAAATATCAGTTCAGTGTGTCAGAAATTGAGAATTTTATATATATATATATGTATGTGCGTGTGTCTGTGTGTGCGTGTGTGTGTGTGTGTGTGTGTGTGTGTTCCCAGGCCATCCAGGACATGAACAACCTGAAGCGTTTTATTCGGCAGGCTGAGATGAGCCATTACGCTTTGTTCCGTTGCTGCCTCTTCCTGCAGAGCTGCGGTAACGGAGACGTCCTGCTGCAGAACGCCAGCGCCGAACACAGCGGCCTGCCCGAGGCCTGCAGCATCATCCGGGTCCTGGAGGAGTTCCTCACCGAACAGAAGCTCATCACCCTCACACACTAACATCACCACTACAGAGGAACTACAGGGTCGGTCTGTGTGTGTGTGTGTGTGTGTGTGTGTGTGTGTAAAATAATAAACTCAGTGTTCGGCGACACCTGGCAACCCTGTTCTTACCTAGAGATCACCCAAAATAAAGAATAATGTAATACACTAATGAGTGCATAGTATGAATCCTACACTACAGTACAGTGTGGTGCAGTGACGCCTTTTGACCTGCAGAGGGCAGCAGAGTTCCAATACAGGTGTTTATTATCCAGTAGCTGTGTTTAATAGCTCATGTTTACGCTGCTTAATTTAATGTGAGTGACGAGTTTATTCTGCTGATTAAACACAATGTGAATCGTGAGCATGCACGTTCTTAGTGTTAACTTTAATTAATCATGTCATTAAAGTGTGTACATAAAAGGAACTCGTGTTGTAAAAAGTTTCTGTTGTGTTATGGTGATTAAAAGTGTGTGAAATACTGAGATGGTCGTGTAATTCATACTGAGCATCTCTTTTTATGCTCCATGCAAGTTGTGACCCACTTCACCTTCCACAATCGCTTGTTAGTTACAGGCATGATGCACTGAGTATGTGACTCCAGCAGGGGGCAGTGTACAACAACAAATCCGTTCACCACGTGATCAAATACTAATTTATAAAAAGAAGAAAAAGGAAACAAAAATCTGTACTTAGCTTTTTAAAAGTGGGTTACATTTTATTATAAATTTTAAAAAAGGGTGTTTTAAAAGGATTTAAAAATCCCAGCCAAAGTGTTAAATAGAATAAAATAAATTAAATAAATAAAACTAAGTAAATTGTATCAAATGTATATAACCTTGCTATGAATAAATTATAAAACATTAAAATGTATAAAAATGTAAATAAAGAAAGTAAAACATAAAATGAAAAAAAAATCCGATAAAATGTAAGACCAAATAATTTGAATCTAATTATTTGTAAGCCTTATTTATATATTAAAATAATTACAAATATACACATATATATATATATATATATATATATATATATATATAAATACATTTCTGAAGAAAAAAAAATAAATAAAAAATTTTAATATATTTTTTAAAGACAGCAAAAATTGTAAAAAAAAAAAAAAAAAATCCGTTTTCAAAATCATAGATCTTTTATACAATATAAATTAATTAATTAATTATGCAAAATAAAAATAAAAGCTAAAATGATGAATCAAAGGTGAAATCAACACACATTTGTTTATTTACAAAAATTCTAAAAAAACCCCCCAAAAACCCCCATTTTATTTACAACACCGAATAGAATAAAATGTCATTTAAAGTTTAATTAAAATAAATACATTTTTAATACAAATTTAAAAACCCAACATTTGACTTAATAATAAAAGAAAATGTATCATTATAATGAAATAAAGATTTACGAATAAATGAAAGAATGCAAACGTTTATAGGTTTTATATGGATTATAAATTCATATTAATGATCAAAGGAAAAACTTTTCAATTTTAAAAATATATGAATTGAAAATAGGATAAGGTACTTTTAGGTAGGTTTTTTTTTATATATATTCATAAATCAATAAATATAATAAATATCCAGGTGGTGCTGCTGGAGCAGCAGGTAGGTTTTGAACATAGCAGGCCTTTAATTAGTGTGATTAACGAGGTTAATTACAGCTCGTTAATGCGAGCACCTGCTCTCTGTTGGTTGTTGAGCTAAAGCAGGAGAGGTCAGAGTACAGGACTTGTCACTGCACCGTTCCCTGTTTACTTTAAGCTGACCTCGGCCTTCACCGTTAAGCTCCGTTTCCACTGTGGCTTCTTTCTTAATAACACGAGACCAAATCACCAGGGAGTGTGTGTGTGTGTGTGTGTGTGTGTGTGTGTGTGTGTGGATCAGTAGGGGACATTTAGCGGTTGAAGTGTGCTTTATAAATCATCCACACAGCGACACTCCATCACTCAGGTGCAGGAAAACTTCGTCGTCCACAATGCACTGCAAACTCCATCAGTCATCAGAACAAAATCTGATCTGGGTCTGATCACACTCTCATCCTGCCTGGGATCAGATCTACACCTGAGCTTAATGAGCCCAATTACAGCAAGGGATCATTTAAAATCAAATCAAATCAAATCAATCAATCAATAAAACTTCCCTTACAATTAAGCTCAATCTAAATGAGTTAAACATAAATTAAAAAAGAAACTACAATACAAAAAAAAAGACAATACATTGAGAAAATGTGCAATAACAACACAGTATGCTTTAAATGAGTCGAATAACGGTCCGACGTAAACGTAGAAATCAAAGTTAAAATCATGAAGAGCATTTATTCTGAAAACGAAAAAATGGATTTAAAAAGAAGGCACTCAAAATAAAAAAAATAGAATCAAATAAAACAAATAAAATGAGCAAAATATATTGAAATAGAACCAGAAAAACATTTAGATAAATATCCCTTTAATATTTGAGTGAAGGTGAAAAGAAAAATGTAAAAATAAAATGAATTTAAAAAAAAAAAAAGAAAAAGGAAATTCAATTAAAAAAATTATATATAAATTAATTTTCAAAAATGGAATTCAATAAAAACAAATACAATTAATTAAATAAATAAATAAAGCAAGAAAAAAAAATATTAAGAATGTAAACCCTTTTAGGTTTTATATCAGATTAATAATTCTATATATAATTAGTGTGATTATTGTAATCTATGACGATAATTTAGGTACTGTTACAGAACAAAATGCAAATCAAAGAACAATAAAATAAAAAACAGAATCCTTATAATCCCCTATAATACAAACTATCCCCTAAAACGCCCTGCCCCTCAGACGTTCCTCCATGTGCCCATGTTTGTGTTTATTTACCCGTTTTAAAGTCCGAGGATTGCCCTTATAAACAGGAAGTCTTCCAAATATGGACACGTTCCATTTCTTCCCTTTTTGAGGGCATCATTCTTTCCAAATGAAGCCCCTCTGTCTCTGTGCCAGCCCTCCCATGCCAACCGGTCGTGGTTTTAATGGTTTTTTGATGGACTGACCCTCTGCTCGGGGCAGAATGTGGCGATGCTGCCAGGACGTCGCCTTTCGACTGCCAACTCTGAGGCCTCATTAGCGCTCTGGCCTAGCTGTAGCACTAAAGATAAAGCACTGATATTGAAATAAGTGCGTTTTATTATACGGATTTGAAGTCACGTGAGCGTTAAAGTGTCGGGAGACGGTTTGGGGGCTGAAGCTAAAGAGCAGATGTGCACAGAGTGAAGCGGTGTAGCATGCAGCAGATGTAAACGAGGTCGAATTTGCCCACCGGTGCTGATTTAAAGGCATTTTATTCGGGTGAAAAGCATGGTTTTGGACAGCAGGACCACTAAAATGGACTCGGCGTCAGCTTTGAGAAAATAATCATTAGAACAAAAGGGCCAGTAAATCTGTACAAATGGCCTCCGGTCTCCTGAGGACGCTGCGATCGCTGTTTGTTTGCGTGGCGCGCTCCCCTTTCCAAAGTGCCTTGATAAAGTCTATCGCCCCGCGTGTGAGGGTAATACGGCCCAGCGCCATCCCAAATTACCGATAAATGACACAGCAAATTGGAAAATTAGGAGGGAGGGCAGGGTAATTTGCCAGCAAACAGGGTAAAACCAATTCATTTGGAGGCCGGAGGACGAGCAGCACCGAGTCGCTTCGCAACGAATTCTCTCCTCGCTGGGAATTCCAGTCGATAAACAAAGAAAACGAAGCGTCCTGGGACCGAAATCATAACTTCCAGCTGGTATTATAAAATGGCAATAAAAATAATAATAACAAAAATTGACATTTTATATAATATAATCTAATGGGGAAATTCTATTCTATTCTATTCTATTCTATTCTATTCTATCAACTTATATTAATTAATTAATTTTGTTATTTTTATAGAATAAATAATAAAAACAGTAACATTATTACTATTGTTATTATTATTAACAATAATAATAATAATAATACCAATAATACATATTTATCATAAAAAGGAACTAAAAAAGTATATACAATAATAAAATAATATAAGCAATAATATTAGTTATAATAAAATAAAAAAATACTACTACTATAAATAATAATATTTAAAATACTAATCATAATAATAATAATAATGATAATAATAATAATAATCGTTATTCTAAAAAGAAATATGCTTAGTAAAAAATAACAATAATATAAACAATAATATTAGTTATAATAAAATAAAAAATACTACTACTATTAATAATAATATTTATAATACTAGTCATAATAATAATAATAACAATTATAATAATAATAATGGTTATTTTAAAAAGAAATAAAAATAGTAAAAATAACATAATAATATAAACAATAATATTAGATATAATAAAATAAAAAATACTACTACTATTAATAATAATATTTAAAGTACTAGTCATAATTAAAAAAAATAATAATAATAGTTATTATAAAAAGAATAAAAATAGTACAAATAAAATAATAATATAAACAATAATGTTATTTAGAATAAAATAAAAAATACTACTACTATAACAATATTTAAAAAACTAGTAATAATATCAGTAATAATAATAATAATATTTATAATACTAGTAATAATAATAATAATAATAATAATAACAGTTTTTTTTTTATCAGAGTGTTGGATTCAGATCTAATCTAAAATCTCTAAGACAGGGTTTGGGATCAGATTTGGGACCTGCCTGAGTGTATGGTGCTAACTATAAAGTTTGCTAGAGGGACAGGAGAAGATTCTGTAGGAGGACTAGATGTTCTGTTCGGTTTCACTCAGGCTTTGCATAAGGTTTTTTTTTTGGTTTTGTTTTTGTTTTGCTCAGATGTCGCTTCCTATTTCTTTCCATTTTATTATTGCATGGACGTCGAAACGTTGATGAAATCCTCACCCTCAGCCTGCCGTTCTCTCGCTCCGGCCTAGTTTTCTGTAAATCTCAGATGAATCGTGAGGAGCAAAGCAATAAACGGCTTATTTACTCTTCTACGAGCTCGGATCGACCCAGATTTAGCACGCGCCCGCTTTCATTCCCTTTTTATTGCGAATGCGTATCGGTGCGGTCACAGAGCTGCCGCCGTCGAAATGAAACACTTTCAGAGGATGAAAATCGCACGGCGTAGCGTCGGCGGGGCGGCAGGTGGAGGCGCGAGAGCGAGCTTGTTTACGCTGAGAAAATTCGGCTAATTATACAGTCGAGGAAGCTGCTAATGTCGAACCATATGGGGTGTCGAGGATCCCCGTCCAAAATCCCGTCACACGGAGGCTGTTTACTGTAACCACTCACACCTTTGAAATCAATAAAAAAAAAAAAAACGATCCAAAACGTGTGAACGACACGAGGAAAGTGCCCAAAGTGTCAATATTTTCCAATATTCCCATATTATTACAGGAATCCTCGTGGACATCATGGAGCTGGTGGATGTTAGATACCTTACACTCCTCCACCTAACCCTCACAGCCTCACACCAAGAAGGTCCCGGGTTCAATCCCAGGACGGGGCGGCCTGGGTCCTTTCTGTGCGGAGTCTGCATGTCCTCCCCGTGTCTGCTTGGGTTTACTCTGGGTAATCCTGTTTCCTCTTACAGTCCAAAGACATGCATGTTAGGTTAATTGGGGTCTCTAAAGCCTTAGTGTGTGTGTGTGTGTGTGTGTGTGTGTGTGTGTGTGTGTGTGTGTGTGCGCCTTGCGATGGGTGGCACACGGGTGGATTAAGCGCTTAATATATTTGTTTATTGGAAAAATATATAAAATTATTATTTTTTATTTCATTCTTAATGCTCACAGTAAAAAAAAAAAATCGAAATAAAATTAAAACAAAAACGTAAAAATATGTCAGATGTGGCTTCACTTCTCCTTGTGTATATAAAGAGAAAACATTTTTATTAATGAAAAAAAAACAAAAGAAACAGGTTTTGATTTCTATATTCGTATAGAATTTAAATAATTATAAATGACTCTTATGTATATGAGAGTGATTTTAGGTTGGCTTTTAACGATGCTTTTGCTCGCATTATAAAATGGGTTCAAATGTAAATGCTACAGGTTTGTCACTGCACCGCCAAAGCTCATTTCGCTTAGTTTATACTACGTGCTGCCGTGTTGGTTTTTCGTTTCCCCTTGGGACGAGGTTTCTGTGTAAATCGGAATAATATGACTTAAAAAAAAAAACGAACAATGAGCCGGAGCAGCTTTTCCCTTTAGAGCAAAAACAGATTCTATCTTAGTCAGCAGAAATTTTCCGGCTCTTTTGTCTTGTTATTAATCACAGGTTTAGCAGCCAGATGTTCTGCTAGCTGCACAGCTTACGTATTTATATTTAGAGCGTTTAGCAGAAGCTCTTATCCGGAGCGACTTCCAGAAATACTTTGCCTTATTCTTAGCAGACGCGACAGCAACAGCCCATCCGACTGAAGTCCTGTTTGGTGCTGATGAAGGTAATAAAACAAAACCAACAGTCTTAAAACAAAGGAACAAATCGATTACTATTTTTTGTTTAAAGGTCTTTAATCGTTGGTCACCATTCTTCTCCAGTAGAACTACATTCCACCACCTGGAGGCAGTACTGAGCAGATCCTGCATCCTTTTCCACCTTTAATCTCGAGCAGTGGGTTCAGTCGAGCCAAGCTTGAGCCTCGAGGGGCACGGGATATATTTTTGCCTTTCTAGGAGAACATCGGCTTCAGAGTTCTGGTCTCAGGGAGCTCTGGTTTTCTCCTTGGGCGGTATTTAGGGGGCGGAGCCTGGTCTGGTCTGGTCCAGTCTCTAGGAAGGCTGGTTTGATCTATAGGGGCTCTGGACTTGGTCTTCGGGGTCATTCTGGGGCCTGCCCTGGTCTGTTCTGGTCTTGTCTGGCCCAGTCCTCTTTTGGGAATGGGTCTGGTCCAGTATCTAGGAAGCCTGGAGGACTTTATAATGGCTTTGGTCCAGTCTAGTCCAGTCCAGTCCTCTTTCTAACCTTTCTCTTAAGATTGGTCTGGTGTAATTTTGGAAGGTCTAGTTGTCTGGTCCCAAGGAGAGCTCTGGTCTGGTCTGCAGGGCTTCTGGTTTGGTCCAGTCTAGTCCTCCCTTGAGAAAGAGTCTGGTCCAGTCTCTAAGAAGCCTGTCCTGGCTCTGGTCTGGTCTTTAATCTATCCTGGTTTAGGCTTTGCGTTGGGTTGGACTGATTTGATTTTAAAAGGGATCCAGTCGGGCTTGGTCTTCTCTTAGTTGGGCAGTCCAGTCCCAGGAGAGCTCTGATCTGGTCCCCAGGGCTTTTCCCTCATCTTTGCTCTAGGCGTTGGGCCCTGGGGTCTTCTGGTCTCTCGTCTCTTGGCTGCTCGGATTGTGTTTGAGGGCATTATGTTTGCACTGGGCCCTCTGGTCCCCGGCC
The DNA here is from genome assembly GCA_034780495.1 of Parotocinclus cesarpintoi. Lineage (NCBI taxonomy): Eukaryota > Metazoa > Chordata > Actinopteri > Siluriformes > Loricariidae > Parotocinclus > Parotocinclus cesarpintoi. The sequence continues at coordinate 10,306 of JAUZSV010308542.1, forward strand.
CTCTCTTCAGTGGTGGGTGGACGGTAGATGCTGATGTGTGCTTTGGATCTGAAGCTCGTAGCTGCTGAGGAAGCAAGAACCGAAGCTCCTCTGGGTTCTGCTTTATGAAAGTCAGGAGAAAGTCACGTTCTCACCATCTGCTCTGAGATTTAGAGCTTCAGCTGGAACTTCATCTCAGCAGCTCAAAAAAAAAATTAAAAAAAAATAAAATAAATAAATATATATATATATATAATAAGCTTCAGTTTTTAGACCGTACTCATTTCTTATTATAAAGGATTTTTTTTACTCTATTTTTTTAACTCTTATCTAAGGATATTTATCTTTATTTTAACGTATCGTCATTAGATTTAAATTAGTTTTACACACATTTATATCATAAATTAATTGTTTTATCATGGTTAGTTATTTCTATGTATATTTTTAATATAAAAATATTACACACATTATATTTAATATGAATGATTATTCCTATTTAATATAATAATATTTAATTATTAATATTTTTTATTTGTTTAACCTTTTTTTAAATACTTTTACACTTTTGTCTTTTATTTGCTATTGATTTTATTTAGGTGTTATTCATATATTTTTTCTTATTAAACATATTAATAAATTGTATATGTATATAATTAATATTCTTTTTTCAACACATAAAAAACAGTAAAAAAAAACCCCCAAAAAGCATAAATAATACAGAATAAAAAAATCCAATCAAAATAAACCACAGCTAAATAAAAAAGGTGAAAAAAAAATACATCGGGTGTGGCTTTCAGATTTATATGTATTTAATATTTCTATAAAATGTATTAAATATTTATATTTAAAAAGAAAAATGAATATATTTCTCTATTTGTAGAAAATAACTTTATATATGGACGTGATTTTAGTTCAGTATTCCCTTTTAAAATTGAGTATACAAAATAAAATTTTTAATACACAAAATTATTTCCTCCCTCGTTCACAAAAGAGCTGAACGAGGTGCGGTGTGTTTTTAAACGTGTTTAAATAGAAATACACTTCAAATTAGCATCTATTAATCTATAATTTATCATCTCACAGCAATAAAGTGAAAAAGGACTACAAATCCCAAAATGCAGTGCAGATGAGGCTATGACTTCCTGCTTCTATGAATTCCTGCTTAATTGAATTTAGAAACAAACCCCTTTGTTATGGAAGGATTTGTTTATTTATAATAATAATAAATAATACATTTTATTTCATAGGCGCCTTTCTGACACTCAAGGACACCTTACAATCAACACAACAAAATGATGATGATTGTGATTGTGTTTCTGCTGCGTTCCTTTACGATGCCGAGATTCGGCGATGTTCAGGGTTTTAACCGCAGCCCAGAAAACGAGAACAAAACACTGTCAATGTTGATAGTGAAAACACTATGCTATGTAACATATTAAATGTTTATTAAACCTTTATTGTACGATTTACACGTATAGCGAACGTACAAACAAGAA
>JAUZSV010308653.1:0-11779 GCA_034780495.1 Parotocinclus cesarpintoi
CCCCACCCCCGGGGCAATAAATCTCTGCCCACATCTGTCTCGTCTTTTACGCCAACATATTGGCTTACCGCTCCACGTCTGGGCTCTCAGGCATTACGTTTTATGAGCGCGACCGTCCGATTTTCCTGATGCAACCCCGTTAAGAGTCGTTCTGACCCCGGTGGCCTTCCGCGCACTTGCCTCGCCGTGTAACGCGAGCCCGTCATTTGAGACTTGAACATTTCTGATAAGGCGTCCCCGCTCTTTCCCAGCTCTGCCCTTTTACGGCCCGATGAAGGCCGAGCTAATCCGCCTCGTTCCTGCCAGGATTTTCTGCAGCTTTAGTGTCGTCTTGCACGGGCCGGTGTGACTTTCAGCGCCCAGATCGATTCGGCACGGTTAGGCGCCCTGCCGTGGGAGCTTTCCCTCTGCTGTTTTCCCTTTAACGACCCGCTGTGAAAGAAAGGAGCAACTGCAACTCCCAGTCGGTACTGGGAAAGGTCCGGACGTCAAGGATGGGTTGGGTTTTGTTTTTGTTGGGTGTGTGTGGGTCATGATTGGTGCGTACCGGTCCTTGATGTGTGTTATTTGTGTGTACAGGTGGACTGCAGCAGCCCCGTCTGGTCTCAGGTGAAATCAAACCCGAGCGGCCCGTACGGCTACGACGTCCAGAGCGGTGAGTTCACGGTCCTAAACGCAAATAGGTCCAAATAAATATTAGAAATTCCAGACAAATCCTGGTCCACATCATCTCCAGCCCTTCCACCCGGCCTAATCTCATGACCTCCAACCAAATGGGGGCCCAACCCAGACACTGTGACTACCCAGGAACCATCATGCCAGTGGAGGAAGCCCATGTGAGGTACAGTTGAGGTGCCTCAACCCCTTAAAAAACTGCCTTTTCCAATAAGGAAGCCCCTTGAAGCACAGAGGATAGGTCTGGACCACCAGAATGGCAAGAAAGCCCCCTGTGGAGCACATCGGTGACTTCTTACCCACTTTACCACTTTATCTTCAGAAACCATAATGCCAGGAGGCATCGGAGCCCAAAGGAGGTGCTTCTACCACACGGAAACCACTTGGCCAGGATGGGATGGGATCCTCCAGAAGGCACAACGGGGACACCAAAAAAGGAGCCAGAGTGGAGATGTTCCGGCCACTCAGGACCAGCCTTGGCAACGAGAAAGCTACTGGAGGGCACAGTCAAGATATTTTGGCAATTCGAAAACAATCCCAAAGTAAGAAAGCCTGTTTTGGGGCACAGGCAAGAAAACCCTGAACGCCAGGCTATGAAGCCTCCAGAGATACAATAGGAAGCCCTGGTGGGGACTTCTGAGAAGCCAGGGATGGGAGTCTCCAGAGGGCACAGCTGAACCACACAGAAACCAGGACACCAAAGCAGGAGGCAGAGTGGAGATGTCTGTGGTGCACCTCAAGAGGAGGACCCCCCCTGTGGGCCATCGTGGAGATGTTTCGACCACTCAGAGACCACTTATTCAGGGACAGGAGTCTCCAGGGGGCACAGCTGAGACACAGCAACCACAAAGAAACCAGGATACCAATGGAGGGGGAACGGTGGAGATGTCTCCACCAGGCAGGACCCAACATGCCAATGAGCAAGTCTCTTTTGGGGCAAAGGGATGTTGGTAACGACTAACCACCCAGAAACCATTTCACCAGGGATGGGACATTCCAGAGGGCACAATTGAGACCAGGATTGAACCAGTTGAAGGGGCGCAGTGGAGATGACATGCCAGCACAGACTTAGAATGAGCAGTTGAGGGTTCGAGTCTAGCGTTTGTTGTGTTTGTGGTCTGCTTTGTGGACCGTTCTAATCCTTTCTGTCATGTCTGCTTTGCGGTGCAGCGGGTGCCATGGACAGAGGAGCAGGGGCGTCCAGTTTGCAGTGTTTATCCAGCATCGTGGACCGGCTGTCCTGCAGGGACACGGAGAGTCTCTCACCCGGTCACCTCGACTCTCCCGGCAGCAACCCGGAGAGTCCGACCGCCCTGGTGTACCACGTCCTGTGAGAAGCGAGGGACCGCAGACCTTCTGCGAGGTGGACGAGGTGGAGAATGGGCGGATATAACCCGCACGTCACGGGGGCTGGGTCTGCGGTAGTACCTACGCTGCTAAGGGCGGGCACGTGCAAAAGTTTGGGCAACCCATAAAACATTACACATCCCAAGGTGTAAAGGCAAATGCAACGCGGAGACGAACCACCCTGAGCCTCGCAGCGTCTTAGAGGGGTCCGGCGCCCAACGAGGGCATCATGCCAACCTCACCTTGGCAGAGGACAGATCTGAAATCTGAACCAGCGCTACATGCAGTACATCTTCTCAGCCGGGACCTCATTTCCAGATGTGCAGAAAGATGGGGTTGCACGTCGTTTTTCCGGGACGTTTCCAAGCCGTCCTCTGGGCGGGGCAGGGTCTGTGTGTTGCATGGCACAGACCAGGGGTTTATGGTCACCCTAAAACCTTCTCCCTGATCAGTTTTAAAACGTTTTAACCCAATTTCAAAGATGCATATTTCACTCAGCTTTAACGCCACACAGGGTTAAAAACCATAACCCCGAAACGGGGGGCCTAAACTTTTGCCCAAAACGTTAAGCTGTCGCTGTAAATATTTGTACATACTTTATTTTAATTTCCTTTTACCGCATTCCTAGGTCGTCCTCTGTATCGTATTTATAATCCGTACTTACTCTTGTCGTCTAGGTTGCACCGTTAAACGAAGAACGACAAAATAAAGGCACAATTAAGGAAACGAGTGTGTCCTGTCTCTCAGTAGCAATGCACATTTGTCATAGCGCGCGTGTGTGCGTGTGTGCGTGTGTGTGTGTGTGTGTGTGTGTGTGTGTGTGTGTGTAGCGAGGTGACAGATGACGGGGTGTTGAAGAAATAGAGGAGGAGGAAATGAGGATTGTGTAACTTTGTGTAATGAAGCAAATGCAACACATCATTCGCACCTTGTAATGCCACTGTCACGGACAAATGGCTGTGTGCTGACACTTCAAGGTGCTGTGTGTGTGTGTGTGTGTGTCCTGTCTCACACACACACACACACACACACAGCACTTCTCCTAAAATAGTACTCTAATTTTCATCGCACCACATGTTACGAATCCCCAAATCGATGATCGGTTCACGCATTTTACCCCATTCTTAAATGTCACTAAATTAAAATCGACCGACCGGCCACCATTTTATGAGATGTGACTGATTTAAATGTTGGACCGGCCCTCTAAACAAACCCCTGTTCGTCACTGAATTTTTTTTTCTTTTCTTCATTTCAGCGGAGTTAAAATATCTTTGAGTTGAGTTTGGGTATCGGGGGCACCCCTGTCCGGTGTCACATCACTGCCAGTCCTCGTCCCCTGTCTCCTGGGACAGACCCAACACCAGAGGAGCAGAGGAGGGATACGAACCCATCTATTAGGGATACGAACCCAACTATCTAGTTCTAAGAACTAAGACTTGGTTCCTGGCATTTTCTTCCGAGCGCTGTGAGGAAGCTCCTCCGTTTAGCACCTGGTTAAGTTTAGGAACAAATAACCGACTCACGACAAACAACTCGAGACAGTTCTGTACACGCGGACGGATTTATTTATTCATACAAATATAATATATAGCAATTGCATATCACTGGTATTGTTTTCTCTTAGAAAAAGAAGAGAAAAAGAGAGAAACGTGAGAGGGTGAACAGTTCCTACGGCAGATTGTTTAGTTCATCGGGACCGTCGGGTCCCTGTACGAGTTCCGTTCCAACAGGTGATCCTACACGGGACAGTAAACAGGCCAGACATGAGAAATCCCTCCTACAGGCTTCATTCACACTGCAAAATCCATCATTTAATTTAATAACAGAACGGATTCCATACTATTCCAATGTTCATACACAACTTACACACTGTAAATATTCCTCATTTCTGTAGGATTTACTTTATATATTTTATGTACTGTAATACATCAGTTCGAACTGGGATTAAAAAGATCCTATTTAAGCTTTACATGATCACAGAAAAGCGTTTTAGAGAAGGAAAAACGATTTTGCGGAGTGAATGAGGCTTCTAGTGGTTTAGCGACTCGTTTCACAGAATCGATTCTTTTGAACAAATGTAGTTTTGTTGAGTTTGTTAAACTTTAAGAGTCACCTCTAAATTGTAATCGTAACGTGATTACATGTTGCATCAAAAAATGAAAACAGCGCAACGACCGAAAGACGAAAGCGTTTCATATGTTACTGAATCGATTCTGCTCGGAGGAGTCGTTTACATGAATCAATTCCGTCTAGGAACGCTCGCTAACAGCAATACGTTCATGAAGCGATCTCTAAATAAGATAATAAGATGATATAAGGTTTATAATTATGAAATATGACATTTAGTCGCCTAACATTTAACCGAAATGTGACATTATTTCATGTCAGAATGATTGTCAGAATGTTGAAAGTGGAAAAGACGCTTTTGGGCAGCTATAACATAAAATAGCATAAAAGCTAATCATCGGTGGCATCACATCAGTGTGAAAAACTGAACCCAAACTGAAAATAGAAGCATTTTATTGTAAAATATTACATGTGAAACATAAAATGACACTTACATGACCAGCACAATTCATAATCCACATTCTGCTCATCCTTAAATAAATAATATAGCATGAAACAACATCTTAATAGCATTTTTAGCATAAATAGATCCATTTATCAATAATTAATCAATAAAACTGCGACGTGCCACCATCAGGGAACAAGCTAACCGAGCTAAACGTCGGATTTAATGTATTAGCTTTGTGTTCAGGCAAAAAACCCCAAAACAAAACAGTGCAAATTAGACGAACTGGCAAGTGTCTGAGAAGTGCTAAAACAGAAAGCTAAAATGCTAAAACGGCTAACTTAAAATCAAACGGCATAGAGGGGTAAAACTTTACGATAGCTGCTAGCCGTGTTAAGTCTGGGTAACAACTAGCAGTAGCTACATGAGAAATTAGCTGGAATCTGATTAGCAGTTTGTTTGTTCTGAGTGTTTACATTATTAGCATCGTCTGTTTTATCTGACCTGCTAGCAATAGTCTGAGAGCGTCTCCTATTTCTTCACTCCAAATCACTGCTAACGTACGCATCAATTAGCAGCTAGCCAGCATTAGCTACCAGTCGCGGTGGACTACTAGCCTCTGTTTCTTGCTAGCGTTTTGGATTTTTACGTAAGCTCTGCCATTAAGAGAGCAGCCAAAAAAAAACTAAACAAGCGTGCAACTAATGACGAAAGTTTGTAAACACCAGACTCATGCTAGTGGTTAGCAACATCTGTTAGCTTTTAGCTAGCATAAACGTTGAGTTTTTTTGTTTACTTCTTGCTTTTGGTCGTGCTGTCTTAGCTCGGCTTGTGGTCCGAAACGTTAACCGTTAGCAGAGCGAAAACGCTCTCGGTCATGCTAACTATTATGTTACTATGTATGTAACTATTATGTTAGCAACAGCAAGTAGCAGCTACCCCGCATGTTTTCGCCCCTCGCTGCACAGCGGGCTAACAGTTAGCCGTGTTAGCTTTCGTTAGCCGTGAAAGCCTAGTGTGTGAGACGTTTGGCGTTCGATTTTCAGTCCATAGCGCGAAATGACGTATGAAAGCCAAACGTAGTGCGTTATTGCTAATTCTACGTCGTGTACAAAATATTTCTTGCTACAGTACGGTATAAAAGATCTCACGTTTATTGGATAAAAGACACGTTTAGCACAAATGATCTTCCTCACAGACACGAGCACCAGAAGGGATGCATCAACAAGTTTATCGTAATCAAAACACGAGCTAAAGCTAAAATAACACACGTCGTTCCGCAATACGGATACGCAACGTAGCCAAAAGTATTCAGACACTCAAACTTCCGAACTCAGCCCTCAGGCTAAGAATAACGAGGGGCGTCTGCATACTTTGGGCTATGGCGCGTGGGCGTGTACCGTGTGACATCACACAGACGTAGCAGGAGGTAAAACACTAAAAACGAGGAGCGGCGGTCTTCGTTAGAAAAGGGTCGGCTCGGTCCGGCGCTCGTTTATTTCTTCTTCTTCTTCTGTAACAACCTGGGGAGCAGCAAAGCCACAAACGCTGAGAGAATTCAACAGAGTGACAAGTCTGCACCGAAACGAACGTACGTTACGCTGTCCTGATCTGGAGCTACAAAGAACAAAATCAAACCCAGTTCTGAGAGAATCTTTGGCGCCACCCGGTGGTGATGTTCTGAAGCCGTGCGTCTTTGTAACAGACCACAGACGGATGAACTTCCTATTAGTGAATTAGTGAATGCGAGGCCCCCTGCTGGACGATCAATAAATGGTCGATAATTCACTAACATAAGTGAACTTGCTGGATGATGAGAAAATAATCAATAAATCTTCCTAATAAGTGACCATGTCGCCCCCTGCTGGAGGATAAGTGAAGGTTCTATAATTCCACTTAATAAATAAACATCTTGCCCCTGCTGGACAAACAGTGCTTAGTAATTCCTCTAAAACAAGTTATATATCGCCCCCTGCTGGAGGATATAAATGCTTTGTAATTTCTGTAAACCAGGTAATATGTCGCCCCCTGCTGGATTATAAATAAAAGGTTACTCAGTGACGATAACGCCCCCTGCTGGCCGTTAAATAAATGCTCAGTAATTCCTCTTAACCAGGTAACATATCGCCCCCTGCTGGCCCTTAAATAAATGCTTAGGAATTTTTCTAAACAGGTATTATATCGCCCTCTGCTGGAGGATAAGTAAAGGTTACTTAGTGTCGGTAACGCCCCCTGCTGGCCGTTAAATAAGTGCTTAGTAATTCCTCTCAACCACGTAAAATATCGCCCCCTGCTGGACGTTAAATAAATGCTTCGTAATTCCTCCTAACCAGGTAATATATCGCCCCCTGCTGGACATAAAATAAATGCTTAGTAATTCCTCTTAACCAGGTAATATATCGCCCCCTGCTGGAGGATAAGTGAATGCATAATATTTTCTCTTACTCAGTGAAGGTGTTGCCCCCTGCTGGCCGTGTGGAGGCTTGAAGCAATGAAAAGCCTCACCTACGCCGTGTGATTGTGCTGAGCGTTGAGGTTGTGTTGTTGTTGCTGCTGTTGTTGGATGAGGAGTTGTTGCTGCTGGCGGCGCCGGGCCGAACGAAGCTTCTCGAAGCGAGCCTCCATTTCCTCCAGGACCTTCGGCGTGTAACGGACCACCAGCTTCACGCTGCCCTGTGCCGCCTTCAGGAGCTCCACCGCTTTCTCGTGGTGCTCGCCTTCGACGCTCTGAGGAACCGAACAGAAACAGACTTAATCTGCAGCCGCATCACGTCGGCTTCTTCGGTTCTGCCGGTTCTGCATGACTGACTTTTTTTTAAAGGAGTTTCAGAGCAGAGAAAGAAGAACACAAGACTTTATAGATCTAAGATACAGGAGTCTGAAATCAACGAGCACCTGAACGTGTGATTTTTACGAATAGATCCTGGGGGAACGTTTTTTATTTTTTTTTATTTTTCTCACTCCAGATTAGAAACCAGCCGGCGACAAGCAGGGGACGAAACAGTGCGTCTTTGTAGCGCAGCCACCGGCGTTAAGTGCGCTCTGTTTTTACAGCTCCAGCTGTTTTGCAATGCCGACAGGAAATACTCAGCGCTGCCACGTTAAAGACCGTTTCTCATATCAGTGACGAACGGCCTTCAGCATCGTTCACACCCTGACTGGAGTGGTCGAAAGTACCCCGTCACTGGACTCCGGAGCTGTGGAAACGTGTTCTGTGGAGTGACGGGTCCGACGGGCGAGCCTGATAATGCTCTTCTGGAGCGAAAATCCCCACAGACACGGTCCGAAATCTGGTTCAGATTAACTATTTAGAGCTGCCTTTCGTAAAAAAGCTCCTGTGAGCCTAATGCGAAGGTGTCCCGATACTTTTGGTTGCTGCCAAACGAGCTCCTATCGTTTATTAAGCTGTTATAATGATGTTTATCCCCCCCGTCTGATCTCGCGCTCTTACAGACCCTATTCTAACTATTCGAGCTTCTCCTGTGACCGCGGCCCCTCCCAGGTCCCGAGGGCTGGACCGGTGCCCGTCCAGGGTGCCAGGGCCAGCCCTCTAAAGTACAGCTCTAAAGTACTTAGTAAGTAACTGCAGGACTCACCACCCCGTTGACGGACAGCAGCTGGTCTCCCCTCTTCAGACCCCCCTGTCTCTCGGCCACGCCCCCTGGGATGATGCGGGAAATGTAAATGGGCGAGTTCTGCTCCTTCCCGCCCATCACGTTAAAGCCCAGACCCTCGTCCGTTTTCGGGAGTTCCACCACTCGTGGGTGGGAGTGACCCTCGCTCGCCGCGAAAGCCGCCACCGTGGCCTGGGGGGGAGGGGGGGGGCAGATACCATGGTAACCATCGTCACTAGGTGGCACTCTCACAAGAGGGAGGAATCCCCTGGCAACGTTCAGACGGGCAGACAACAATGACCTGTGATGGGTCCTGTGCTAGCCTTCCTAAACTCTATTTCCTGTGCTAGCCTTCCTAAACTCTATTTCCTGTACCAGCCTTCCTCAATTCTATTTCCTGTGCCAGCCTTCCTCAATTCTATTTCCTGTACCAGCCTTCCTCAATTCTATTTCCTGTACCAGCCTTCCTCAATTCTATTTCCTGTACTAAAACCACATGTTCTTTTTATTTCTTTTCTTGATTGCACCTTGCTGATCTTTTCTTCCTTTCTTGTCTCTCCTCATTGTAAATGATTTACAGTCAGTAAGCAGACGACCAGTGAGACCAGTGAGACCAGTGAGACCAGTAAGACGTCCACAGGCTCCCTGTGAATAAGGAGAGCAGCCCAGCGGGGGGTTTCAGGTCTCCTCACTTTAAACAGTTCTTCAGTCCCTCTGTACAGGTGGAATAAAGTGCTGGATCTGTCACATCATATTCAGTATTCAGAACAGAGAACAAACTCGACCTTCATGCCCATTACAAGGTGGCACCGGGCAGCAGGTGGTGAGGAATGATTAAGATGCCCAAACTCTACCCACAGCCGAACCGAGACTCAAATGCTCTGTCCTGTCTACCAGTTCTACCTACTGTCAAAACCACAATAATAATAATCATAATCATAATCATAATCATAATAATAATAATTATAATCATAATCATAATCATAATCATAATCATAATAATCATAATCATAATCATAATAATAATAATTATAATCATAATCATAATAATCATAATAATAATCATAATTATTACAATAATCATAATAATAATAATAATTATTATTATAATAATCATAATAATAATAATAATAATAAAATTAATTAAAAAAATAAAATAACAAAAATATCATACAAAATAGAATAATAATATTAACAAAAGAAACTAGAAAGTATTACAGAAAAAACTAAAAATTAACAACAATAATAAAATATGTTTTTTTAAATAATAGTAACAATAATATTGATAACAGCAATAAAATAAAAAATTAGAGTAGCAAATATAATATAATAATGCACATTAAAAATCTATATTTTTATCTCGTTTCTCCAATAAAACCATAAAGTTTTTAAATTTATCAAAATGATCAAATAGAGATAGTAAAAAATTGTATAATTAGTATAATAAAACATAGAATAAGATAAATAAATGTATTAATATAATAAAATAGAGAATATAATGAATCAAATAATTAATTAATTGATTAGAATTAAACAGAGAATATGATCAAAAATGTGTTAAAATAGTAGAGATTCTTATAAATAAAACAATGAATATAATAAAATAGAGATATTAAATAATCAAATAATTTATATAATAATATATAGAATATGATAACAAAAAACAATTAATATAATAAAATAGAGCTAAAATAAATTCAATAATTAACATAATAGAATATTGAATAAAATAACTAAAATCAAGAATATAATAGAATATAGATCAAATAATTTAAATAATTAGTATAATAAAATGTAGAATATAAGAAATCAAATAATTATTATAATAAAATATAGAATATAATAAATAAAATCATGAATATAATAAGCTAGAAATATATAATAATCAAATAACTAATATAATAGACTATAGAAAATAATAAATACAATCTTGAATATAATAAAATATAGATAAAAGAAATCAAATAATTATTATAATTCATCAGAGAATATGATCAGTACAATTATTAATATAATAAAAAATAGAGATTATAAATAATCAAATACTTCATATAATAAAACAGTGAATATGATAAATACATTTATTAATATAATGATATAGAGATTAAAATAAATATAAATAATGAATATAATGAAATATAGATTAGTAAACGTAATAACTCATATAATAGAACAAATGATACAAAAAATTCTAATGATAAATATAATAAAATAGAGATTAGGATAAATAAAATAATGAATATATTAAAATAAGGAGTAGAATAAATATACGGAAACAGCGAGTCTCTCTCTCTCTCTCTGTTATTTAGTATTTATTATAAATGCAGTGTAACAGGTCAGTAGTAGGAATGGAGGGAGGGGTGGTAGGATGACAGGGCAGGACGGATGATCTTACCTTGGCCGTTGCTCGTGCCTGATATTCGGGACAGCCGTTAACTGTGATCGTCTCGTGCATGTACTGATAAACCTGAGAGAGAGAGAGAGGAACCGAGGGAGTAACGCCTTCATAATCAGAGTACGGTCCCTCAGGACCCCACACATGCCCCCCTACGTACAGTACTCCGTATACGTGGCGCGTGGGGGGCTCCAAAAGAGGCGCGGTGCATGCTGGGAGGCGCGGTTTGGTGGTAACACGATCTGTCGGCGCATAAAAAATGATGGACGTTCTGAACACTCTTAATCCTCTAAGACGTGAAGGTTTTGGGTCACGACCCTGATGGGCACCGGAGACCCGGGGGGCATGTAATGAGGCGTAAAACTGAACGTGTCACGCGGCTCGTAATGGAAAGAGCTCACCTCGCCCGAGGCGGGTTACGAACCAGGCTAGATGAGCAGCATTTTGGACACAAAACAGACAAACGAAACCGAATACCCATGCCTTCAGGGAGAGGAATTCTGGGAAACGGAGTCCCTCATACTCAAAACATGAAAAGATATGGCTGGCGTCTTGCCCAGGCTCGACTCCAGTGCCACCTCGAACCCGAGAGCACGAACCTACAGTACATATTATATATGCAGCGTTCACTGACGCCCTCGGTCCGAACAAACAAGTTCTCCGTTTGTCTGGAACCGTTCTATTGACCTTGAGCTAACGAAACCGGCCAAGACGTGCCGGGCTGTCACGGCACGTGGGACTGGAGAATTGCTTCTGGGCCCGGCGGTAAGTGCAACCCGCTGTGTGTTCGGCGGAGCGGTAAATGAGCGGCCGAGGGTGTGAGTTAACATTAGAGCGATAAACAGACGGACACTCCTGCATCGTGAAAACAAGCAAAAACGTCCCGTCGGATCAGAGTAACGAGGTTTAGGCACAGCCGAAAATCAGCAGTAATTACCTCCAGATCCTTCCTGGAACCGCCTGGGGTTTAAAGAGTGATGCGTAACAAAAAAAAAAATACCCGACCAAAATACACGATCTGTAGCACAAGGAGCAAAAACGTTTAAGATTTAAGGAATTTCAGTCCTAAAAGGCCTAAACTGAACAGGGGTGATCTCTCTCCCCTCCCTCAGGAGCACATGGGTAAGGGGATCGTTTATCCAACCTTTATCAAGCTCTACAATACAGAGTTACGTTCATAAATACCGCTTATAACTTTACTGTACAAAAAAAAACAACTCGTGTTATAACCACGCC
>JAUZSV010308758.1:0-11777 GCA_034780495.1 Parotocinclus cesarpintoi
GACCAGCCGGTTATTAGGACCAAAACGATCACGTCCCGATGTGGTCCCATTAACCGGAATCGACTGTGTATATATATATATCAATATCAGTATGGAGCAAAATATCTGTGGAATGTTTCCAGCACCTTGTTGAATCTATGCTACCAAGAACAAAGGCAGTTCTGGAAGTTTTTAGGGGTCCGACCAAGTACTAGCAAGGCGTACACTGAGTGAGTGAGTTTAAGCAGATTGTAAAGAATACAACGTAACATGATTAACAGAGAACACGATGAGCATTGTTAACGCTTCTTTTGCAGCTTTGTCTCTACTCACGGATCAGCGGACTGCAGGTGCCAGTGTCAGGTAGATGGTCAGTAAGGATGATGAGAGACATGGTGAAGCTGAGCACCAGCGTGACTTTAAACGAGCTACGTTTTCCTCCGTCCAGCGGAAGGGCAAAACTCACTAGATCAGTCAGCATGATGAGCGTACTGGGTAGGATGAGTGTCACTATCGTGTTGAATGGGTTGATGGACATTGTGACCTGAAAAGATTGCATGGCAGATGGATCATGGGGAGATTGTAGAATTGTAAATATGCAGATATCACTTTATTATAGTACACCCCCTTGTCTACACACTTGTGTACACTCTTTACACTACACGCATTGCACTCTTTTCATTTTGCAGTCCCACTTCCCATATAGATATACCTCTGAATTGAAATACTATAGAATTGAACTGTTTCTAAAATGACACTCTGTAGTCAATCAGTTCCTCAACAAACATTGTTAGCCACCTTTTCTCTGTCCCTTACTGGTCAGAACCTCCACAGGACCAGCACAGATCAGGTAATATTTGGAAGGTGGATCATTCTCAGCACTAATTGTAGAACTACAAAGTGTTTATATATTACAAAAATTTTAAAAGTCACGTTTGCCCTTTTGCAGTATTTTAAACATGGTAGCTCATCACTGGATGCTCATCAATGCTTTATTAGATGGTTTTCATTTTTGTTGCACCTGAGCCAAGCAATATCTATAATCACTATAGATGAACATCTGATTACTTGGTAACTAGTTTCAGGTCTTTTGGTCCCTCCTAATTAGAAATAATAGAAACAGAAGTAATTACTACAAATAACTGGGTCACTGCAAACATAAAAGTGAAACAAAATGACGTGACAAAATCCAGTGAACGTCAATAATTACATAGAGATAGTTGCGATCCAGGTTTTCTTTGTCGTCGCGTAACTCCACAGACACAGTTTGCCATTCACCTCGGCTTGCTCCCACTGAAGAAACTGTGCCATACTGGAAATGCAGGCCACAATCTAATAAAATACACAAAGTCACGATGTATCAGTTCCATTAAAGGAACAAACGATGCCAAAAAAAAAGTGCTACAAATTTGGAATTGAACCTACTTTTTTCACTCCATCCATTAAGAGCTATTGGGCACGCATCTTGTACAAAAGGATAGTTAAAAAGGTTGATTCCACACACCACGGTGGTGTACATTACAATTGAGTGTTCCACAGTGCCATTCTGCCTCACTAATGTATCAGTATAGAGAGGCTTAACTTCCGTGTCAATTCTACAGCCACAGAAAAAGAGATTAAAAGTTACTTAAATATAAGCTGGCACAGAAATTGGCACAGTGTTATAATTATTCCATACTTTCTCTAATAATAATACTTAACAGTTCAACTAAAATGTGACAAGGGCACAAATAGATTCTATCCGGTGACCACATGTGTAGCCCAATCCTCGAATTCGCCCTGTAACTGAGGGTCGAGTTGGCCCAAGTATCTGCTATGTCCTCCATGCATCAGCTGTTCTCTCAGACACCAGACCATCTTGGGCCATCCAGCACAACAAAAGGACAGGACACAACAAAAGTGATAGCCCTCACCAGAGGCTGCATTCGAATCAGAGAACTAAGCTAATTAATGTCCCCAGGTCACAACAGGATGAACGCAGACATGCAGGATAGAGGGTGTGGCAGAAGGATGTGGAGTTCAGTGCAAGAATGGGGACCAGGGCAAAGTAAAAGAACCAATATTGTGCTGGCATGGAGAAGGGACTGGGTCTGATATTGAGTGGGGACTTAAGGTTTGGCACATGGAGAATTGCCACGATGCCCACCCTGGGATGGGGGCTGGGTTATATATATAAACACATTTACACATAATACCTATTACGAACATTTCAGAATAACTAAGTGAAGAGTGGAGGTGAACTCACGCATTGTCCACAGTTAGATCGGGTGTCCAAATTGTATCAACTGGCAATATAACTTCTTCAAAATTATACATGTCGTTGGTCCATGCAAGCTCTGGGTCGGTCCATTCCTATTAAAGGCAGCACAAATACACATTATACAATTAATTCATAAATTAATTCTGATCTAGAGGTGGATAAGTTTACATTATAAAGTATAAAAAATATATATATATTTATGCAAAAACAGTTTTTGTTGTACATTGATGACACTATAGAAAAAAATATTGTCTAATCAAGAAAAGACTATTATTAAAAAAAAATCTGTAGGTTGTGTAGAGAGCGTCTTTTGTAATGGGCTTCTGAACAGAAATAGGTCGGCAGGCTATATATATATATATTTTTTACTGTACGATTTACACGTATAGCGAACGTACAAACAAGAACTATTGTTACTTACCAACTTTGTTCATTAAAAAATAAATTTGCAACCAAGTTTTTCGAAACGATCTACAACACAATGTATAGGTACTCAGCATAATACTGTAAGAAAGCTATTACTAAATTCCAGTCAATGTTTGAAGAACTTAGCCACAGCAAAAACGTGTCAGATAACACTGGATAAGTGGCTACTTTTGGCTTTTTTTGTAGTAAATGGAAATGTTATACAAGACCTGTAGGTGGCAGTAGAGGGCTGGGGAGAAACTCGGGAGTTTTCGGTAGTGATGCCAGAAACTAAGATTTTCTTCACGGATATTACATACTGTACACATTCTTTGGTCTGATTAAGCAAAAAACATTACATGTGTATTATAGGATTTGTTTTGGTACTTAAGGATTTGGTCCGAATAAGCGGCTGGTCCCATTAACCGGTGGTCCTATTAACCGGAATCGACTGTATTTATGGTCATTATATCACTCCAAAAATTTGATTAATCTGATCTAAATGGTGACCAAGACATTTGCACAATACTGTTTCATTAAGGTGTTTTTTATTTAATGCTTCCAGGAATTTAAGTATCTTATGGGGAGAAAAATGGCCTTGGATGTACTGGCCTTGGATGAGTGGGTTTTTGTGTGTGGAGCGTGTGTGGGTGTGAGATTATATACCTCTTCCAGACGTCTGATGGTAGTCTCTCGCTGCTCCAGTCTGCTCAGGAGCTCAGTGATTTTCAGTTGTAGACTATTATCACTAGAACGCTCTGTAGAATATTCTGTCTGGATCTTTACCAGCTGAGACTGTCAATATAGCACAAAACCAAAATGTTAGAGGATGTAGTTAACAGTACACTGTGATCCATCGCTGTATAAAATCTTAGTGCTTGAGTTTTATTAGTTTCAGCATGTTTCAGGACAAAAACAAAAACAACGTATACTGCTCAGAAAAATAAGGGGGGGCTTTTCATTTTTGATGAATACCGTAACTTTTGTTAGCAGTATAATATGTGGATGGGTATGGCGCTGTATGTCCGAATTTCCTATAGTTCAACATTTTATTTCTTATTAGTCAACACTGGCATTAAAGCTTTGGTGCAAAGCTAGAGGAGAACTGTTTGTTTGATTATACTTTAAGCCATGCCAGCAGCAAAAGCTAGAATCAGGTCAGGCCAAGCCCGAGCCTGTGACCGTATCAGTGAGCAGTGGATAGCCAAGCATGTCTGCTGTGGAGCAGTACAAGTTTTGTGAGCAGTATACACGAGTACATACATAGTATACATAAATAATGCCCAGTTGTATCAGTCAGTTAGATGTGAGCACACAAACATATAGGCTCACATAGCACACAACTCACTGCACACACTACAGCTTGTTGTGGGAATTACCACTCAACAGTGTTAAATACATTCACAAATGCACATCTGATGAATTAATCCAATCTGAATAGGGTTACAGGCTAATATGGGCTTGTTAATATTAATCAGAATTTGTACAAAAATAAATACATATATAACTGCAAATGTTTAAGTTATGACATATATTTGTAACACTGAATTTGAGGAAGAACAAGCAAACTATGAAACGATAGGCCAAAGCAATGTTTTCAACAATATTTAAATTTCAAAAATGTTTCCCTAAACACTGTTTGGCATGACAGCTACATTTCATCTTTTTTAAATCTGTTTCTCTCACCCGCAAATTCTTCAGCTCCCTTTCCTTTTCCTCCCGTAGTTCATTTAGCATCTTTTCGTAATGTCTTCCCAGCTCTTGAGCCTTAGCGTTCAGATTGGAAGGACTGCTCTGATTCTCAAGCTGAAACATAGAAGCATGAACCTGATCAGTATCTACATTTAGCTCTTATTAAATGTAATACTTTAGCAGTGCTGATATGCAGGATAATGAGACCAGAGAATGTATTAGTATTTAGTACAAGACTTGGGGCTGGGTCAAAAACAGCTCATATAAGTAGAAAGCAATGACACAAGCTTGTCCACCCAACCTGTCAATCATGATTGTAAAATAAATTCAGGTTAAATATTTAAGTGATTGGTTTATTTACCATTTACAATTTTAGAGTTTTTCCTGTTTGTATATTTGGATTTATTTACCATCGCTATCAGCATAACTGAACAGTCACACACCTGTCTAGACAAGGACTCGCAGCTAAAAATGCACTTGAGAGAAAAAAAAACAAGCCATGAGAAAGGAAAGATGGCATCTAGAGCAAAAATTACAAAATTAGAGGATGAAATATCCAAATTTTTTGTGAGCAGTGTAAGTAATCAGGAAAAGGGTCTTGGTAAGAAAGGAAAGAAAGAAACCAATGGGGGCTTGGTCCTGTGTGATGATGAATGAACTTTCCAGAAGGTCAAACCATTACTGCAACACTCCACCAATCTGGGCTCTAAGGCTCAGTAAAAGCCCCATGAAAGGCCGTCTGGAGCTTTAAGATGCTTGTTTGCAAACTTTAGGCAGGCTTTACATGATCAAACCTTCTTTCTGTGAGGCAACAGTGCTAGTCACTGAGCTACCAAACAGTTTCACAACAGAGCCAAAGCCATTCTGACCATCAAAATCGCGTGGCTACAACATCACACATGAGCTAGCCCGCACTACTATTGACCTATTGAGGTAAAAAAAACAGCCTCATATAGTTTCATTATTCAACTATCTAATGGACATGAACTGTTGGGCGAGTCAGAATTTGCAACATAAGGATAATGAGAAAACAGTATTCACTAACATTAGGGCACATATCAAAATGAATATAAATCAATTAAAAAAGAAGCATTTAAGCATTCAAATTCCCATTTCATTGAACAAGATCATCAATACACAAATAAGATTATCCTGGTGATAGGTAGCAAGTGACATATTCATGGGGGTGAACAGAAGCATGTCAAACTGGACGAGAGTGCCCCACATTAACTGTTCAGTAGGGTGTATGATCACCCAGGACCAAGCACACTGATCATGATGGGGTAATGGACATCTCTCAGATAGTAAAACAAAAAATATGCTGCTTATTCCCTCTAGTGCAGAGTGGTGAGGTGACATTTTTTCCCCACTATGGCCCGAACTTCCCATCTCAAAAACCTATGAGATCATGATGATTTATACTCATTTAGTAAGACGTTAAAGACTAGTGTGTTCCAGTTAGCTTTTATATTATATACTTATATTTTACATGTATTTATTTGTCCTAATTGTTTTACTTTAATTTAAAAACTTTAATTCTTTTTTAATTATCATTTAATTCCAAAACTATACATGTAGCTATAGCTTTCGTCCAACATGCACATGGTATTTATTCCTGTCAGAGAGGATTTCCTCCACTACGATCAAAGTCTTCCAACCTAAAGGGAGACTTTTCACCCTGACAAAGAGGTTTTATTCCAAGACGATTCCCAAATTTTATTTCTTACCATATTGTTACTTAGCATAGTATCACAGAGCCAGAGGTGGTTTAGTATCTTATTATCGTACTACTCACATGATGTCCAAGTTGGTCATTACTGTGTAATTTGGTACTGACTAATACTATAATACTAATTTGACCTACTATTTAGAGTAGTAGTAGCCGGTTTTAGACACAGCCTGTCTGCACCCACCTCTTTTCATAAATTTATATGAACTGGACAATCTTACAAGGGTGCAGTATGTGTTCTCCATCAGCTCACAGTTTCAGAGAACTGGGTGTGATTCAAGACCCACTCACTGTCTGTACGGAATTTGCATGTTCTCTCTATGCCTGGTTTTAAATCACAATCCAAAAAAGTTAGATCGTGTACAGTATGTCGGGTTTAGTTATTTCTTCATAGTGTCCATGTTTTTAAGAGATAGACTGTGATGTCCAAGATCGGCTCCTGCCTCGCTTTCTGTGCTGCTAGATAGGCACACGGTATTCTTTCTCTTCAGCTCATGTTTTCTTAGGCAGTTAGGTCATGGTACTGGTAAATCAGTGGACCATTTTTGCGTTGACTCTAGGGGGCTTTGTACCAATGTCCTGCTGGAAGATTTAACCCTGGTCCTGTTCCAGCTCCCCATCTGAAGCAGACAATTGGTGATCGTACTTCTGGTGTACATGAACCAATATGCCAGCACTGCTCTAAATCATCTAAAATATAAGAACTGGAAAAAAAGGATGGTATCTGATGACATTTCGGTGAGCTCTGATAATCGCAGTCAGACAGTCCTAGCCTAACTGTGATAGCTAAGGGGAGGATTGTTCTCACTTTCTTGCGCAGCAGCTCGTTCTCCTGTTCCAGAGATCTCTTGCTGCTCTCCAGATCTTTGATGCGGAAATCCCTACTGGTGTCGGTGCTGCGGCTGCTCATGAGCTGTGTCTCCATGGTGCGCTGAGCGGAGTTGCTCTCTTTCAGGGAGTTCTGGAAGATGAGAAAAGACGCCAATGTATACAAGTCAATATTCTGTACCATTTTTATAATTGCCATAAGAGACGACAACAGTTCTTCTACAATGTATGACATGTACTTAAAATATTTTTTGCAAAATGGTAATATACAAGATTTTGTAATATACAGACCTCTGAATAAGGGTGAACTCCGTTGTAAATTATATATATATATAAATAAAGAGAGAGCATAAGCATGTTGTCTTACATATTCTCCATAATATTCTAAGAATACTAACCTGTAATTGTCGGTTGTTTTCACGAAGGTTTTCCAAAATTCTTTCATACTGCTGGGACTGGTCAGCCTTAAAGCTAAGGTCCCTCTCCAGCTGCTCTTTGTCACTCTCCAGGCGCTGCACACATGACGCATACTTGAATGTATAGCTAAACAAATGCAGAGGTTTCTCAATTTGTGATGAGATTACCCATGAATAATCCCAAAGTAAACATAAATTGCAAATCGACAGCCTATGGTTCAATCACTTAACATACAGGTGGGTAAAAAAAAATTTTTATATAAACGTGCAGCTCACTGTAATAT
The DNA here is from genome assembly GCA_034780495.1 of Parotocinclus cesarpintoi. Lineage (NCBI taxonomy): Eukaryota > Metazoa > Chordata > Actinopteri > Siluriformes > Loricariidae > Parotocinclus > Parotocinclus cesarpintoi. The sequence continues at coordinate 7,594 of JAUZSV010308758.1, forward strand.
ATTAGTACGGGTATATTAAACAGCATTTACAAAAACAGTGATGGCTGCTGCCTGGATGACAATCATCTGCAGGACAGTATCGTATTGCATCTCATTCCTTTAAGGAAAAATCGAAATTCTAAATACATAATACAGTTACCGCTTTAACCATAAACAACCCAGATACAAAGACACAATGCATTCAGAGAATGACAGTCTTATAGTAGTTCATATGTCTTTTATTGAGGAGAGGTTTCTGTCTGCTCACTGTCATTAAGCCTTGTGGAAGTTTCTCCCATCAGCACACAGGAACTTTTGTAGCTCATCTAGAGACCATTGGGTTCTAGGTCACCTCTCTTACCATGGCCCTTCGGCCACCATTACTTAGTTTGGTAAGGCAGCCAGCTCCAGTAACAGTTCCCAAGGCACCTGTGCTCTACGAAACTTTCAGTTTAGCAGAAAATTCTTATTTTTTGGTTGTTAGTGCTTTCTTTATAATAAATTAGCAAAGACGTCTAAAATTTGGTTCTTACTCTGTCATTGTAAAGTATTAAGTGCAAAATCATTGGGGGAAGCTCAATTTATTTTCGCACACGGCCAAAACATTAAAAAAATGAAGGGTTTATGAATGCATCGTACCCTTCAGCATCAAATACTGCCATCAACATGTAGACTCATCGTAAATACCGGGATTTATACCTGGAAATACCGAATTAAATACATATATATAATTTGTTCACAAATACCTCTACAGTCAGACACCTTTAATTAAATATACCCAGCACATATACCTACCACATGTTTAAACATTTTATTTTATTTATTTGCTTTCTTTCACGTCGCTTTTATCGGCACCTATTGGCCATCTAGCGACACACTAGGTTAGATTTGTACACAAGTTAGTCTCAAGTCTAGTCATCTACACACAAGTCACTGGAACAGGTTATATCCATACACAAGTTAATCTCAGATCTAGTCATTCATTTACTCAAGTCGCTGACAATTTCTGGGGGCGCCAATTAGCCTAGCACGCATGTCTTTGGACTGTGGGAGGAAACCGGAGTGCCCGGCGTAAACCCACGCAGCCACGGGGAGGACATGCAGACCGTGCTGCCACCGTGCTGCCTGACCCTGCATTTACAGCGTCTAAAGCAGATCATTTTGGCAGCAGACTACAGATTCACTCGAGTGGAAAAACAGCTCTCCCACGGCCATCTGCTGAAATGTATCTTTCATTTACCTTATAAATATACACACACAGAAGCATGCAGACAGGCAGTTCAGTTAGACAGCCAGCCAGCCAGCCACACACACACATACACAAACACACACTTCACTATCTTGTGGGGACCGTCCAATGTCGTAATGACTACTGTAGCTAATTAATCCGACACCTCAACCTCAGGAACCTAAAGCAGACCTTTTGGCCCTTTAGCGCTTTTAAAAGAAACTAGCTTTTTCTGTAAAATGCAGTCAACATCATGGTTCTAGCCAAAGGTCCCCAATATGTAATATAAACATGGGCACACACACACACACACACACACGCACGCACCTCATGCATCACCTAAAGTCAACATGAACCTGTCCGACCTGTGACTGCCCCACACAGTATTGCACCAGCCATCTTTCCTGAGTTAAAAAGGTGACTGCTTAGGGTTAAACCAAGAACGTACATGATCAGATAAAACACTATGACACTACTCAGTTCTGCACTGTGACTATGCAATGCTCAGGTCAATATGAAACAGAAGACACTATAGGTCAAGCTAAGCAATATTACAAATTACATGAGCACAGATAACTTGGGTAACAGAAAGAAACATTCCCAGATTTAGGTGTGTCTGAAGCCTAGTTCAGAAGGCCCACATGAACAAGCAATCCTACCACCAAGAATCTCAGAATGCATGCAACACTGATACCAAAGAACTGGATTCCAAGAGTGTTTGTGGTGAGGACACTTGTGAAAGAACTGAATCAACCATGAGCATCTGACACGAGAAACCTTTTAGCACAGAAATCAGTCCGATCAAGGGCAGACTGTGTTTTATATACGTTTTTTTTTTTTTATATATATTACAAACAGACCAGTGAACAGACCACCACTCTCATCTGTGAACCTCATCAGCTAAATATCCAGCCGTAGAAAGACAAAACCACAGAATCAAAGTCAGGCAGGGCAAAACAAATGCTCTTGTTTGGATGGAAAATAATAAAGAAATAAAAAAAAAAATAAGAAAGGATTAATAAAGCATTCAGCAGTAACTGGTTATATCATTACAGGATTGGACTAAAGCCAGAATTAAGCTTTTATCCTTTGGATAACAACATTTCTACCATCTAAAACATAAGGAACCAAACTCCCTGTCCACAATCACAGCAGGTAAAGAACAAGTCTGGACAGTAGATCGTTACATACAATCAAGTACATACAGTACCAGGCAAAAGTCTTAAGCCACCATAAGATTAGAATAACCATTACTTTAACAATGGTATAATGACCATATATAATTATTTCTCAATCTCTATTAGAACCATTAGCAGATAAATACAGGAAACTTGCATGCAGAACTAAAAGAATCAGAAAACACAGCTTCTATGGGCTACAGTAGAAATATGTTTAGACATGTGGAAAGAGGTATGCCATCGAAAGAAACTGATGCAATATCTCTTTTCAATTCAACCAATTAGCATGTAAGAGGTAAAAACTTGTCATCTGAGTAGCAAAAATGTGTTGGAAATGGCTGCATTATATTTCAAATTAACATAATGTGAGTGTCTGTACCTAAGGATTCTACTGAATTAGTTTAATTTACTACCAGCCCCGTATTAATAAGTGAAACAGGACCCTGATTGACAACCGACGTTGACCAGACATTACCATAGTCACACACAGAACTTTAAAGTTACTGCAACGTAAATATAAAGAGTGCATTCACAAGAAACTGTGTACATAAGATACATAAATGCTTCAATGATGCCACTGAAAATACAAGTGGAAAGCTGCCAACAATTGGAAGCCTAAACTGTTATACACAAAATCTTTTTTATTCCACGGAACTGTACAATTATTTAAGCAGTGTCCTGTTATGACCCTGTCTTGGGGAAAGGAGTACTACTTATAGGACAGGCACATTGTTTGGCCATTAAGGTGAGTTTTTAAGGCTGGATGGATGCAGGTCAGATGGCCATTAAATGGTGCATACCTGTGCATACAATGTTCTATACACTGAGAATTTTAGAAAAGCAGTGGGAGTGTACAGAATGAAGATGACATCACAGAAATGTGTCTGCAGTGCAACCTACTGGGATGTTAAATCACAGACGATTACGAATACTGAAAATGGCCATGCAGAATGCTATTATTTGACAAAATAAAAATAAAATATATTTGATCCCCAAGTGTGAGGAAACAAAAGGATTTTAAGCTTGCTGCTTTAACTTCCTGCCAGGGGCAGATGGGAACCTGAATCCTCTCCTAACGTCACTGCACCCTCCAAATGCTCAATATTTAAGAATAATTAATCCAGCAAGCTTATGCCCAGAACTCCTCTGATGACTGGCATTTGTTGTTGCTGGGTGACAGATTGGCAGAGCTAGGATTGGTGGGATATCAGCTTACAGACACCTGATAGGGATCCTATTGTAGAGCACTATATACCCCCTGCTGTTTCAACTCCACAGGACAAAGAGGTCATGCACATGATCATATTTCAGTGGTTACTATATCTGGGATACGTGGAAAGTAGGCAAAGATCCTCTCTTTTGGGTTCTCCAAGAATTTCAGCTCCATCCAAAGATTTTCCTTTATTCTGAAGTTTTGGTATTTTTGACCATCACCAGTTCCAAGCTTCTTGCCATTTTTCCACATATTAGTGTCTTGCTTATAAGTCACCCCCAATCTGTTTGCAAAATAAGTCCTGTGGTTTCGATACAAAACCTAATTTCTACTCGCAAGCCTGCAGTCGTGCCATTTGCCTTTGTCATAAATAACTTCTAGTTTGGATAATAATTATATTGTAGATTAAATTATTTACATTTCCAGCATTTAGCAGACACCCTTATCCAGAGCGACTTACAATTAATACAGTTTTACAATCCAAGCAATTGTGGGTTAAGGGATTGCTCAGGGACCCAACTGTGGCAGAGGTGGGATTTGAACCCTGGACCTTCTGGTCCATAGTCCAATACCTTAACCACTAGGC
>JAUZSV010308864.1:0-11775 GCA_034780495.1 Parotocinclus cesarpintoi
GCTATAGCCAAACCTTTGTCTAAAACCAGGTGTTTCAGTTCCATTTTTCAACCCCTGTAGATGACCACACACCATGTCTTGGACTGGAATTGTCCAGGAAGAAAAGAAAATGTTTCAATTGAGAACAACAGAAAAAACTAATGTAACTTCCATACTATCATGACACTCTTTCAGAGGATACTGAATGCAGTAATAATTTTGAATTGATCTTTGGTTGGTTGAGCTGTCCCAAATTGCTAAGACACTTCTGGTTTTCTTAAAAATGTGAAAGAAGATTTGCGGAATGAACACAGACTAGAATTAAAGGAATGTTTTCAGAACCTTGTTAAATACATTACCCCAAAGATCTGACTTTTCTGAGATCAAAAGTAGGTCAGTATTAGAGTGTTATTCCTAATAAAGTGGCTGGTGAGAGTATGTCTTGTCTCGCACTGTCAGGGCACATGCTCCATGCCAGCACTCTGTACCAAGAGTGTTCAACTGAAGTTGATCAGCCATAATTTTTCCCTTTCTATACTCACTGTCCTTTATATTGCTACATAACATCAGCTAAACATCTCCAGATTTCCACAAAGGTCCTGAAAGTAGATAAAGTAGATAACAGTACATATGTGTGAGTGGATTTTACTTTCTTGTGTGACCCCGTTGTGCAGCTAAATGCCTCTTTTTCCTCTCAGAACATCTTCTGTACATCTTCAGAACAACTCTGGGATGTTGTTGGATTTCTTCACATGAATATTATTATTAAATAAAGGTCAGGACTTTGTGTAATGACTATTGCCATTCCAAAACATTAGCTAAAATATTATTTAATCATGCATTGCAAGAATGACTTTCACATACATATGTCCTAACATTTTCCTTTAGAATTTGCTTTTATAATTCCAAATGCATTGTTCCATCAAGGACAGCAAGCCATCCAGGCCCAGATGCAGCAAAATTGGCTCAAACCATCATGCTACCACCAATATATTTTTTTATAATAGAACATTGAGTTAAAACATATAATAATTTTATTTTGATTATTATTATTTTTGATAAGCAATGCCGATGTGTTGGCTTTTACATGATGGTGTTGGATTGTGTTGCAGCAAAGCATATTTAATTTCTAGCTATTGTCTCAGCAATCCAGTCGGTGAAAATGCAGACCTGGAGGCAGAACCAGAAAAGGTTTTGAGAAACAGTTAAAGAAACCATATATCTAGTTAGGTGACATGCAGGATCAACAGCATGAATATACAAAACATGAGCAGAAAGTAATGTACAGGGTGAGCCAAAAATCACAGGACACCCTTATATTTCAGAAACAAAGGGGAAATGACATCTGAATACCCCAGCAAGTAATGGGCGAGGGGGCCTATTTTTTAGGCTACGTCCAGAACATGGCAGCCATCTTGGATCAAGGGTCGAGGAAAATTAAAAAGTTGTCATGTATCAAAAGAGACCAGAATTGTCTCATTAATGGATTGTCAAAATCAGATTTGAAATATCTCTTGTGTTTCAAAAGTTTTCAATACAGAAACCTTTGTTGTTTATCACAGGTAACAGAAGATGGAATTGGCGATTCTAATGTCCGGGGAATGCAAGTGTGATATCATAACAACAGACCTCAATAAGCAGACTAACCCTAACCAAGAAAGATCACCAATTTCACACAGTACTGTTGCATCTCTCATAACTAGATTTCAATAAACCAGGACAGTAGACAACAAACCACGTAGTGATCGCCTGAAGACCGCTTTGGACAAAGAAACCTCAACAATGGTTTTAGCAGCCTTTGCAAAAAGTCTGCAATGCAGCACGTGAAGTGTCCTGTGGCTTTTGACTCATCCTGTATATGGAATATAATGTCTGATGTTTAACTGCAGTTAGTAAGTATGCATTCTTTTTTGTTTAATCAAAGGAATCTTAAGTAAATATGGGTGCATACTTTATGACCATACTGAGAACACTTAAGATTACCTTGGTGTAGACACCAGGTCTTTCTGCCTCAGCACAGCCTAAGCCCCAAGACACAAGACCCTGCAGCTGACCTTTGCAAACCAAAGGTCCACCAGCATCACCTTGCGGAAAGGGGCAAAGAAAACAAGTTATTATTTTATTATACTTTGTATTATATTATTCTATTATGTAGCACAGTTTTACCTGGCAGGAATCTTTTCCACCCTCCAGGTAGCCAGCACAGAACATGGCATCAGTGATCATACCAAGGTACAAGTTATTACAATCTGCCTTATGCAGAATGGGGATCTCTACACACTGCAACTTGTTGTTGTCAGCAGCTGCAAAGAAAATTACCCCAACAGTACTTAAATGGGACAATTGTTTTCATAAATCTAACCCACTGATCTAGTGCTTACTTGAGCTCATGGTTTCTCCCCACCCAGATACTGTGCACATGGTACCAGCAGGGGAGCATGTCTTGGGCAGAGCAATAGGTTGCACTTCTCCATTCAGTTCTGCAGGTCTGGCCAGCTTGATCAGCAAGATGTCATTATTAATGCTAAAGTCGTCATAATCGGGATGGGTGATGACAAGGGAAGAGGAGATGAACTGCTCAGTACCATCATTTAGGATGTGGTGCTCACCCAAACGCACCTCAAGAGAACTAGAAATGTGAAGAATAAGTTACACAATGTTTCAAGAAAACTTGATAATGACTAGTTATTGACTACAGTTAATCACAGTCAATAAGAATCCCACTTCTTATTTTTATTTATGCAAACCTGCAATACCATTTGGACCAATCATCCAATGGCCTGATATGTGACTTCTCTGTTAACAAGTAATTATTATTTTCAACATATATATGTTGCTGCTTCAAATCTTTTATTTTATGGAATTCATCTTTCTGTTTAATGCAATTATGTATATATACAGTATCTTATTAAAGTGTGCACACCTTTCACATTTTTGTAAATATATTTTATATTATATTATCAGCTGAGAGGATAGGTATAAAACCTATCGCTGTTGGGAACTTACATATTCAAGGTTATGGAGATTTTTTTGTTTGTTTGTTTTTGATTGTTTTATCAAAGTAACAGCTGGAAATACATGAACCTTGTCACACAATGTGTAGATTTTTCCAGCACGTAGGCAGTTCATACCAAACCTTAAGCTACTAATAGTCAATAATTAATAGTTGTTGTTTTTTAAATAAAAGTACCAGTTGTGTCAGTTTATACTATACATTCTTTAAGTTAATCAAATTCAAAAACAAAAATGTGTTGGCTTTTTAACTTGATGATAACAGTCCAGGTGGTCTTTTTGTCTCAGTTTCTTCCAAAACACTTATCTGGTCTCTCATTTCACATAAGTGTTTGTTTCCATTGTGTGGTAGTCCATTCCAAATGCAGCCGAACCCAGAAAAGTATGGCTGCGTTTGGACACGGTTAACAAAATGTTATGATAGTGTATCCCGGAGATCTCGCAAGACCATTCCTGGTCTTGCCAAATCCCCAAGATCCCTACCGGGTTTTAAAGTTAAGAGCCCATAATGCAGTATCCACAGACAACAAACGAGGGGAAAAAAATAACATTTATTAAATAACATAAGTCAGGCATAAGGATGAATAAAGGAAAAAGTCCCACACGTGAGTCTGGGACGGGTCCCGCCGTGGGGGCCATGGGATCCACAGACAGCTGAAGTTCCAGGGGTCCGTGAACAACCTGGGCCTGGAGATTCGCTGGGCAGCTGAAGCTGAGAGTCAACAGGGAGACAAGGTGCCAACGGTCCACAGACGGGCTGGGGCGTTAAGGGTTCATGAGGCAATGAAGGGGGCCACAGTACGGCCGTAACGACTCCGTGCCGGAAGGTCCGCATAATGACTTCAATGCCAGGGTCTAAAAGCGGCTAGGGAGCTGGGGTACCGCATAAAGTGCGACAAAGAAGGCCCAAAACGATTGAACAGTTAGAGGCCTGTATTAGACATGAATGATAGAGCATTCCTATTTCTAAACTTGAGAAACTGGTCTCCTCTGTCCCCAGACGTCTGTTGAGTGTTGTAAGAAGAAGGGGGGATGCCACACAGTGGTAAAAATGGCCTTGTCCCAACTTTTTGGGGATTTGTTGATGCCATGAAATTTGGAAACAACATATTTTTCCCTTAAAATGATACATTTTCTCAGTTTAAACTTTTGATCTGTGATTTGTGTTCTATTCTGAATAAAATATTAGATGTTGGCACCTCCACATTGTTGCATTCAGTTTTTATTCACAATTTGTTTAGTGTCCCAACTTTTTTGGAATCCGGTTTGTAATAATAATAATAATAAGAAGAAGAAGCCACAAAACCAAGGTCGCTTTGCACAACAGCAGAGAGAGAGAGAGGGGGAAAAGACCATACTCTAGAAACTTTTGGGTGGTTGGTCCTCATAATCCCACATAAACCCATTGGCTCCAGCAATCCACTAACTCGCTCCTGGGCAGAGAATACAGTGAAAGAGCTCAATGAAGAACTGCTGCTCCTTTGAATTAAGAGGAGCCAGCTCAGTGTTTTGGTCATCTGACAAGGAGAGGTCCCGGACACCTTCTGCTCTCGACTTGTCTAGGCACTCAGGAGGAGATGGTATAACTTTTAGAGGGGGAATACATCTGGGCTTCTTAGCAGGAAGTGTAAAAAATGACATGGACATGAATGTTAAAAGAATTGAGAAGTGCCTCATTGCTCTAGTGAGGGTTAAACGCATTGTTTTCAGGTCAAACATAACCAGCAGGTACGACTGAAACATCCAGCGTTCCCTAGACTTATCTAGGCGCCCCCGCTCTTTTCCCTCTTCCATGAGCTCACATTACACTGAGCCCATAAACATTGGACTCAATTTAATCAGAGAGGCCATTCACTGGAAACGAATGGGCCGACCCGTCAAGTCAGCTCAAGTGGTGCTTTGGAAGGAACCGGAAACACGAACGTGCATTGGAATCGCTTCAGTGTGTGATCTGTGTGTATCCCTGTGCTTTTGAACTCTATAATCCGGTAAAAGGTGTGTGTATGGGCTGGGCGTGTGTGTATTTAGGCAGGGAGGAACCACGCTCGCACCGAACAGGAGGACGTCTTTGCTTAGCCTCGATAAACGCCCGCCTCGCTCTGTCCTGCCAAAGCGGCTGCGTGGCGCTCCTGGACCTTTTTTTGTCCTCCTTTTCTGTTCTCTCTCCATTCACTCCAGCTTTTCCAGCCGCAACCAGACTCTCCCCATGCCTGCCAGGATAAGACCAGAGCTCAGGACGAGCACAAGGCTTCTTTTTCCACTTGTGGGATGCGGTCAGGCTAATGTGCAATGGCTTGGTCAGCACCCGTAAATCACACACGTGCATACTTCAAGCTGGTTTGCACCAGGCTTTGCTCTGATTCTCATTTTGGGCATAGCTCCTGCTACTTCTGGTTTAGTAGAAGCACATTTATAAGCTTCTCAAAGCAAAGGCAGGACTGAAGCGTCTTCACAAGGCCTCCATATTCAAACCCGAACCTCATCAGGTCCCAAACAGAAGGTTTTCAGAGGTCTCCAACCTTTGACTGAAGCTCACTCTATCGCTAAATCAGGGTCTCTTGGCCGACCCAAGAGGCCGTCCAAGTCCCCGATTCATCCGGTTGCCAGATAATCCTCAAAATTGCATACATGCTGTCCACAGTGTCTGTGTGGGTAACTGCCCAGGAGATCTACAGAAGTCTCTCCCAGCGGACAGGCTGGAACATGTCAACCACATACGCTATGGGCATGTGGGGGGCATTTACTAATAACGTCTGGCATTGAGACACTTTGACAACAGCACTGGTCGTGACTGGCATCTAACCCCAGTGTAGTAACACTCCCATGATGCTTTGTACGTGTATTATCTGGGTAACCTTCATAGGATCGTGTGTGGCGCTGGTACAGGTGTATGAGGTGCAGTGGTGGTAATCAGACGCCTTAATGCCAGCGCTGGGTTTAGAGTCGACCACACCGACACCACTGAAGGTCTAGACCACAATTACACATGTCAGAACATGAACCTGCTTATGTTTGCTGCAAAATGCAGCACAGAGGTGCTCCTAGTGTACTCTATATGGCCCAAAGTATTGGAACGGCGCCACACTAGACCTACAGGAGCTTTTATGATGTCCCATTTTAATCCATTAATATGGAGTCATTGATGCATTAATAATGCAGCTCTAACAGCTTCCGCTCTTGTAACAGAGGTGATTTTTGGTTTGTTTTGAATCCACACGTTGCTGCTTTGATTGTCTGATGGTCCGGGATTAATCCTCGAGTCCTGAGCTGCTAATTCAGTGCATTGTTTTCAATAATCTGGGAGTAAGGTAAATGAGATAGATGATACGAGTGGAGTGAGCTCAACTTACACCATTATTCAAACCAGGTTTCTTTATTCTAGACTAAGGTTTCTATTTTATTATATTTACTATTCATTTCATTCTCAGTTTTATTTATTATAAGTAGTCATTATTATTAATTATATTTAATATTTTATTATTTATTATATTAATTTAATGTACTTTTTATTACATTATTTATTATAAGTAGTCATTATTATTTATTATATGTACTATTTTAGTTTTGAATTATCTGTTTTATTTATTTATTATATATTAAATTTTTTGTATTTTTTATCTGTTATTTATTACATGTACACTTTTATTATACTATTTGTTATTTGTTATAATTTAATATTTTATTATATTAAATGTTGTATTTGTTATGTGTACTATTTTATTATATGATCTATTTTATTTATTTTATTATATTTTTTGTTTATTTATTATATGTTTACTTTTTAATATTATCTATGTTATTTATTATATCTACAATTTGATTATGCTATCTGTTATTTATAATTACAATTTTATTACTTTATATATTTTATTTATTATATTTACTTTTTATTATATCATCCATTGCATTTATTATATTTAATATTTTATTCTATATGTTATTTATTATAATATTGTATTATATTGTCTACTTCTTTATTAAATTTATTATCTATTTTATCTTATTATCTATTTATTTTTTTATATTTCTAACATACTGCTATTATCTATTGTCTTTATTCTTTTTATTATTTTATTATATTATGCATTTTATTTATTGTATTGATTATTTTATTATATTATCTATTTTATGTATTATATTTACTATTTTTATTATATTATCTATTGTATTTGTTATATTTACTCTTTAATTATATGATCTTTTTTATTTAATATATTTTCTATTTTAATATATTATTATATTTATCATTTTTCTTATGTTTACTATTTTATAATATTATCTATTTCATTTGTTATATTTATTTTTTGTTATTATCTATTTTATTATCATATGTACTTTTTATTATGTTGTTTGTTATTTATTTCACATATATTATATATTATTACATATTTTATTTTGTATAATAATTACTTTCATATATTCATTATATGTGTATATATTTTCACTATTTTATTTATATCTAGCATTTGTTATTCTCACAATAAAATAAAATTTTATTCTTAAACTTACTAATTTATTAATTTGTTAAATTTTCTATTTTCTTTATTATTCTTTACAGATTTATTATATTTTATATTCGAATATTTATTTATTTATTTTAAATCTCAGGATTGTTCTGCCATCGGTACCAATTTGGTTTCTAAACAAAGCTGTTCAGTGGCCGTGTGATAATCAGAGATGTTGGTGTCTTTTGCTCTCGACGTCATCTGTTTGAAGTGGGGTGTTTATGTATAGTGGTCGAGTGAAAGCCAAGAGGACAAACGTTTAGGGACAGGAGATCCTTTGTGCCTCTCAGACGGGCTGATACAATACGGCCATTAGTGGAGGCACAATGACGAAAACTGTCCGTGTGGCAGTGGCGACACTGAAATGCTGAGCCTCTGTAGCTGTGAATAATGTTTTTGTACTTCACTCTACAGTTTTTGGTTCAGACTTTAAAACAGAAGCTGAGGTTCATAAATATATTTAATCAGGCAAGCATAAACAGGACCCAGGAGCTGACTTAACCCCTCGTAACTCAGTGGTAGAGTGCAGTCAGTGCATGATAGGGTCCGGGACAGACTCGGGGGTGGCTCAGACCATGTTCCTAATTTATTCTAATGTCCAGGATATGACATCCAACAGGGACTGGACTAAATAATGACAAGAAACTCTCATTGTCTATTTTATTATATTCTCTATAATATTAGTATATTATATCTTTTATTTATAGTGTTTCTTTTTTATATGCTCTATTGTAATTACTATATTTTCAATTTTATTTACTATAGTTTCTACTTATTTTATTCTGAACTCTTTTAATCTGAATTGTATTTATTATATTATCTATTTTATTTATTATATGAACTATTTTTATACTCAATTATATTTGTTATATTTATTTTAAGTTGTATTGTATTTAATGGTATTTATTATATTTACTGTTTTATTATATTCTGTATTTTAATTGTTTTTACGATTTATTTTTATTATATTTGTTATTTATTGTTATTTATTATATGTTATTTATTTAATTTTCTATTTTTACTTATTATAGTTCCTATTCATTTATATTCTTAAATTTTTGTTCTATTTACTTTTCTAATATATTTACCTTTAAATTATCTATATTCTCTATTGTATTATTCTTCTATTTTATGTAGTTACTCTTTTATTATATTCTCTATTTCATTTGTTTTTACTTATTATTCGTTTACATTTATTATTCATTCAAATGTCTATTTTCTTTATTATATGATTTATTTAATTTATTACGTTTACTGATTATTTTTTTTATTATATCTTTTTTTTTATATTTCTGATTCAATTTATAATTTTCTTACAGTTTTACTATTTACTATTAATTAGATTTTTACATTTAATGTATTAATGTATTGCATTATATTTAATATATTGTAATTATATCTTATATTGTCTTTAAACTTATTATAAATATATTTTGTATATCATTTCCTTGAATTCCTTAGTTTTAGGGCAGGTAGTGTTCCTTTTTTTTTTTTTTTTTGCTCCTCCCAAAGTTTCCTCCTTTTAACATTAATGGAGTTTCTCCTTGCCACTGTCACCCTTGGTTTAATCAGTTGATCCTGTGAATCTAGAGAGTTAGCACTAAATAAGTAGTAAATAAATAATAAATCTGACCTGGACTTTTGCACCAGAAATCTGGATGTTTATATATAAAATAGAGTTCAAACACACAAACTTAACACAGGAAAGGAAAAAATACACACAAACAACCTCATCCGAGTCTTGGACTAACTTTTCTCAAAGAAACATACCAGGGCTTCCCAAAACGATTCCTAATGCATTACCCTGAACAGCCCAAGAACAAAAAGGTGGCACATGGCATGATGCTTGGTGCCATCCAGTGCCAGGTTTTTGTTTGTGTCTCCGACATGCCTCGTGTTGGCACTTTCTGTTGATGCCGTTGGGTGTGACTGTAATGATCCTCACTGCCCTGTGTGTGAACGCCGCTGCTGGGAATTACACTAACATACTTATTTTGTGATGCAATGGGGACCATCTGGCCTTTAACACACACTTTAAGCTCTAACTATCATCTAATCAGTGGCCATGGGTTTCAATAGATTATGAGGGACTCTTGCCCCGCAGTGCTGCATGGCGCTTGGCCGCTAGCTCCGTGCCAGCCGTGAGCCTAAAATAGCAGCGGCTCTGTGCACGGGGTCCGTTCAGGGGACAATGCATGGCTCTTATTAAGCGGGCAGCAATGCAACAGTGTTGTGTCTGTCTTAATGTCAATGAATCAGTAAAATATGATCACGTATTAAAGCGTGAAGGCTCACTAATACTGAACGATCCTGGCATGCTGACCTATAATCAATATTTAGATGCCTAATTATCTCATTTATGCCTTGGATTGTTTTATAGGGTGACACTGAATTTGTTTATACAGTTACCGTTGCCAAACTGATGCCTTTGGGCTCTGGTTACTGTAGGACTGTTGGTGTAATGCCCAGTAGGTGGGTTGGCACTTTATCTGGGGAATACTGCAATCTTGGAGCTCGACAAAGATTGATTTTATTCAAAGGTGAGAAAGATGCTTTGGCTAAAACCTCCCGCCAAATGAATCTCATTAAACGTTCTCTTCTATTACGACTGTTTAAAACGGCAGCTGCCAAAATTCAGACTAATGCTGAGATTATTCTAACAGGGAAACAAATGTCGTAATCGCATTACAGTCTGGTGAAGCCAGATGGATGGATTATATGCGTGTTACCAAACACACATATCGGTACCAGTAAACATTCATGATTCTACAAGGTGCTGAAAATGTTGGCTCTATTGGATTTTTTGGGACATGGAGTGTTGTCCTCCTGTAATTATCCATCAGATAACAGCTACACATGGGAAACAATACTCAAACAGGCTGTGGTGTTTAAACGATGCTCAGACACACACCATCACACCCTCAGAAGCCCAAACCGTTGATCCAAGGCAGGATGGATCCATGCGTCACATACCTGGTGTGATTTTCTGCTGCTGTAGCCTATCTGCTTCAAGGTTGGACATGTTGCTTTTTATATGTTACTATTTTGCATACCTCCTGTGTATGTAGCTGGAACCAGTCTGCATTGTCCTCTGACCTCTGGCACTAAAGTCGTTTTATTTTTACCCAGAGAACTGCCCTCGCTGAATATTTTCTTTTTTTCGGAACATTCTCTGTTAATGCCTAGAGGTGGCGCTGTGCGTGAAAATCCCAGTAGACCAGCAGTTTCGGAGACAAAAGCAACAACAACCATGCCACGTTCAAAGTCACTTAAATCACCTGTCTTCCCCGTTCTGATGCTTGGTTTGATCATGCCCACATGCCGAACGTGCACTGAGCTGCTGCCACGTAATTGGATGATGAGATGTTTATGTAAACGAACGGTTGAACAGCTGTACCTAATAGAGTGGGTCTCTTATTTAAGAGATGACTCTGTAATCTTTGGAATAGACGCAGCAGAGACACCACGAATCACAATACGGAGCTCTCCGCTCTGTCCAAGGATGAAAGAGGAGGGATCAGAGAGGGTCATTCATAAAACATAAGTGTCTAAAAATAAAAATCTCTTTTAGCACCGCTCCTTTCTAATCTGGGCCACAGCTTTACAGTTGTTACACACAAGCTTTGAGGCATGTGAGTGCTTCTTTGCTGTGCGACGGCCATCTGTGGAGCCTCTCAATGCTTACTGAATGCCATTATCATATGAAACAGCGTGCGATTGGCTTTGAATAGGATTGTAGTTTGGTAATTACTTTAAAGGGTACAATTATTTGTACAATTAATATGTATATAAACACAAGAATCTTACGGTTTCTATCGCACAGTAAAGACCTTTTCAAATTGTGCGGAGTAATTAGTAATTAAAGAGTGTGTGTAAAGTGGGGGCACCCTTGGTCAGGGGTGGTATGACAACAGACACAGGACCTACCCAGAATGACTCAGTTTTTAGAGCTCAAGTCAAGTGAAACCTTATATTGTGTTTTAGTACAAAGGGTTAAGAAGTACCCCTGTATAAGGCTATTTTAGTACACAGGGTGCAGAAGTATCAATGTATATAATGCTGAAGTGCAGAGGATGTAGAAGTATCAATGTATGTAATGCTGAAGTACAGATGGTTTAGAAGTACCCCTCTATAAGGGTATTTAGTACAGAGGTTGTAGAAGTATCCCTGTATGAGGGTTTTTAAGTATAAAGGTTGTAGAAGAACCACTGTATAAGGGTATTTAGTACAGAGGGTATAGAAGTAAACCTGTATAAGGGTATTTGGTACAGAGGGTGTA
>JAUZSV010309060.1:0-11774 GCA_034780495.1 Parotocinclus cesarpintoi
ACACACACACACACACACACACACACACACACACACACACACACACACACACACACACACACACACACACAATTCACCACAAATTATGAATTAAGAGTGGTTAGAAATTTCAATTGCAACGGCAACACAACTTGAGTTAGCAAGCGGTATAGGTTCGAGCATTTACTGCAACGGTTCATAGAAAATCGTGTAGAATTATGAAGACATATTTTTATTTCTTTATTTGCACTTATTATTTCTTTATTTACCTTTAGCAACTGATAAAATGTAGGCCTATTGAAGCATGTTTTGCTTTAAATGTTTCCTGAAAATCTATTGACTGTAAAAGCTTTTATAATCATTTAAATAATTATTAGTGTGGAAATAGTTTCAATGTTGTGTTTCTGTGCGTGTACAGAGTACACTGCCATATGGGTTGATGTAAGGGTACGTTTCTTAAAAGTCCTTTTAACAAGTACACTGTAGTACATATGAGAGATGTTCAAGATTTACACAGGACTTAAGTGCATACTTAGTCAGGTTTAACCATTATGCTGAGTAAATATAAATGTAAATCCATTAATACCAGTTCTGCAGTTTAGCATTTCTGCAATGTTTAGATTGAACAATGACCAAACTGACATGTGTAAGTATGCATATGTACAAGTTTTATCTTTTCTGTTTGCAACCTTGCATTCAATGACAATTAAGAAGAGCATCTCCTATATCCAGTATCTAAAAAAATGCTGGTGCATATTTAGTAAATGATTACCCTAACAACAGAATCTGTTTTATACACGATTCCTGTCTCAAAGTACTATGTTTATTAATTAATCCTGCTGTCTGGGGCAGTACGGTGGCTCAGTGGGTAGCACCGCTGCCTAACAGCAAGAAGGTTCCGGGTCCAATTCCAGGGTGGAGTGACCTGGGCCCTTTCTGTGTGGAGTCACAGTGGCCTGTGTCTGCTTGGGTTTACTCTGGGTCCTCTGGTTTCCTTTCACAGTCCAAAGACATGCACGTTAAGTTAATAGGTGTCTCTAAAAGTGATCCTTAGTGTGACTGTGTGTGTGTGCCCTAAGATGGATTGGCACCCCATCTAGTTCCTGCTCTTGCGCCCAGAGTTGCCGGGTGGACACTGGCTGGCCCTGTTGTCTAGTATTCCCTTTTGAAGACTGGGCTCCCTCCTTGAATCTCAAAGATTCTTCCTATTTGGTTTGAGGAGATTTGACATTTTTTTGCTGCTATTTTCTCTGACTTTTAGAGTTAGGCTTTTGTATAGCTGATTGAGACAATGCCTGTTGTACAAATGTACAGTTGTGGCCATACGTTTTCAGGATGGCATCAATTTTGGTTCAGTTTGCTGCCTTAGTTTTTTTTAGAACCTTTTGCCTGATGTTTATATGGCATAATATAGTACAACCAATACATTTACATTATTTAGCAGATGCCCTTATCCAGAGATACTTACAATTAATACAGTCTTACAATCTGAGCAACTATGGTTTAAGGGTCTTGCTTAGGGATCCAACTGTGGCAGAGATGGGATTTGAACCCTGGACTTTCTGGTCCATGGTCTGGTACCCACTGGTACCTGGTAACCATTAGGCCACCACAGTATCCACATTCCATATGCTTTATTTGTAACTATTTATTGACAAATACAACCAATTTAAAAACTGAATATTGTGTTGACCCTTCTTCTTTAAGACTTCCGCATTTAACCTCTGCATGCATGACATCAGCTTCTAGGAAAAATCCTTAAAGATGCCAACCAATTCTTGCCTAATAAGTGCTTCTAGTTTATCACCGTTGCTGGGTTTTTGTTTGTCTGCCCTCTTTTTGAGGATTGACCACACATTCCCAATTGCATTGAGTTCTGGGAGTTCCCTGGTCATGGTCCCAAAATTTCAAAACTTTGTTCACCAAGCCACTTGGTTATCACTTTTGCTTTGTGACATGGTGCTCCATTAAGTTGGAAACAGCATTGTTCATACACAAAGAGCTCCTGGATCCTTGGGAGAAGTTGCTCTTGAAGGATGTTTTAATAGGTTAATTTCTTTCAGCAAATCCACTCTTTTGGATAAAGGAAAAGCACCCCCACCCATGAACAGTCTCAGGATGCTCCACTGTTGGCATGGTATTTTTGCAGATGTCCCAAACAGTCTTAATATTGCTTCATCATAGAAAATAACTTTACCCCAGTCCTCTGCAGTCCGTCATTCTGCCCTTGACCTTCGTCTTACTGTGCGTTCAGGTGCACTAACATCTTCCCTCTGCCTGAGCAAGCATTGCACTGGTGGTGACTCGATCCTCGACTGAATTCTCTTTAGGAGACGGTCCTGATGCTTGCTTGACTTTCTTGGGTGCCATAAAGACTTCTTCACTGCAATTAAACCACTCTTCTTGAAGATCTTAATGATTTAATAAATGGGTAATTGGGGTCTTGCATGCAGCAATATCTTCCCTTTTCAACAATGCATGCAATGCATGATGACTGCATTACCCGTGAACTTGTCTTGTCCTCATTAACCTTTTCTCCTGAGCTAACGGGATCACTGAAATGCTATTAGCAGGCCATTTTGTATAGATAAAATTTCAGTGTTTGCAATGCATCAACTTATCAGCCAACTTTGAGTAATTTCTGCCATTCATAATTTTGGTCTACACGCCCAAATTGTACCCAAAGTGTCAGTATTTTGTGTAGCCACGATTGTTTTCCAGCATTTCCTTTACTCTCTTGGGCATGGGCCTCACTAAAGCTTCATAGGTTGCCATTGAAATAATCTTCCACTCCTCTATGACACCATCAGAGAGCTGGTGGATGTTAGAGGCTGGTCAGAGCCATGCTTTTCATGCTCAGTCATCCCTAGGGCTTACAGAGAATAGACTGAAAAAGAAAAAGCAAACATAATGAATAAACTAAAAATAGATTAAACTGAATAAGACTTAACATTTGCAAGAATTGTATTGAGCATGTGACTTATTGACATCACTAGACTTTTACATTATTATTTTGTGATATATTTCCAGACTTTCACTGCAGCCTTTTTCAGTTGGTTTTTGTTTTGAGGGCTGTACCCTTCAGTTTCCTCTAATAGGTAAAATGCATGCTCTGTAGGGTTTAAGTCTGGAGATTGACTAAGCCAGTCCAAAACCTTCCATCTCTTTCCCCTGATTAACTTCTTCGTACGTGTGCTTAGGGTCGTTATCTTGCTGCATAATGAAGGATCTCAGTTTGGTTTCATCTTTATTTAAATTGACATAAAAATGTTTTGTTAGACTTCTGAGTTAATTGTACTGCTGCTATCATGCATGACATGAGCCTGTCCCCGATGAAGCCATGCAAGCTCACATCTCACAGACACGTGTTCCAATAGTTTTACTGACAAGAAAAAAATGTATGGGTTCAGACAAAAGGTGCTGCCTTCTGAACTGTGTCAAATCCAGATATAAATACCTGAAAATAAAAATTTAAAAATATTGATCTTATCTCTCATTTTCATCTTTTAATGTCGGACCAAATGGATTGATGGATGGTCCATTGGATTTAGGTCAGGACATTGACCTGGCCATTCCAAAACATTAGCATTAGTGTTCTTTAATTTTCTGGCAGAACACCTCTTGTACTTAGGATCTATGTCTTCCTTAATGACTTGCATTCTATTGGTATTCCTTTGACAGACAGATATCGTAATATTTTTCATCCAGATTCATCCAAATGTTTTTTTCAATATCGATCTGGATTGTTCATGTGCTACGTGATGGGCAGACATGCTTTTTTTTGGAGAGAAATGGCTTTTTACCTGCAACCCTAAAATGAACACCATTATTGTTCAATGACCGTGGGCTCATGGACATTAACATTAGACAATGTGAGAGAGGCATTTAGTTGTTAATGTGTTGCTCTTAGTTCCATGGCGACCTTGCAGACTATTACACGTCTTGCGCTTTGAGAGATGTTTGATTGTCGATAAAGTTCAACACTCTTAAATTATCAATGCTATCTGTAGACAATTTGTACAAAATTCTGACAGTATATAGGTGAATATGCCTGTGTCCTCTATTATATATAAATAGCCATACCTCTAAATAGCTGTTGGAGCCCTTGTTACCCTCAGCAGTAAAAGTAACACCATTATACCATGTTATACATGCATCATTATAGGGTATCTGCTGGGATCGTTGGGCAGTGATTTGGGCAGGGATCATTCATAACAGTGGTGACAGATGAGAACACTATGTCAGCAGAAGAGTTAGACTCCAAATATTTGAATAGAGTGTACCTATATGAGTATAACTGATAAAATAAGATGGAGGAAGCCGAAAACAACACACAATGATGCAACTGCCATCAGAAAGTGGATACCGCGTGAGGTATATAAATTCTAGTTTTTTTTTAAAAGTATTTCTTTACATGAATTATACTTTGTTTAATGATTCAAGTATTAATACAATCAGCACTGGGAAATGCCTTCTTTTAATGACCCAGATATTGCCAAATGATAAGTCCAACTCATGCCAAAAAGATAACATTCGGTTCTGTTGCTACTTACCCTAGGAATGGGTGTCCTATGAGTTCAGCATATAATGGGTAAACAGTTATAAATAACCAAAGGGTAACTGCATAAAACCTGAATAAAGCTCTAGAATGGCATTTTTTCATATGTGTGCTACATGAAAAACACTGAACAAAATTAACAAAATGGTGGTAGCATCAACACCTGCAAGAAAACCACAGCTCTAAAAAAAATAATTGCTGTATGTTCTGGAATGTAGCTGGGCCTAATGTGGTTTTGGGGTTAAATTACTATGTTTAGCTGTATGACACAAAGTCTGAGAGGTGTCAGAAAAAACATCACAATGTTAAAATGTTTTGGTTGATACAATTTTATATACTGTCAGTTTTGGTACAAATATGTATTATTATCTAGCAGTTAATCAAACAAAAGCATGATAACTCCTGAAAAGCATGCATAATCAATAAGGCATTTTAGTCTATGTTCAGATTAGGTTCTGACTAAACTGCTGCCATGGTTATAAATGTAAATATATGTTCTGAAGATAAGGAAGACATCAATGGTAGATTCTAGTGGGTAACTAGAAAGAAGAGCAATTAAACCTATACAGAGGAGAGCAAAGAGTCTATCATGGGTATTCAGAACAACTGAAGATTACCAGATAATAGTTTCAACACTGGAGTCCTACGAGTTTCATGATAAGGTTGTTATTGCAACAACTGCTTTATGTATGAATCAGCAGGGTAATTTGCTCAGGCTACGGCTGATATTTGTATAAAAACAACTCGAAGTAAATGCTAGTACATTTGTTCGGCTTCGTCCTCTAGTGGTGCAATAAAGCATTGGCTAATAAAAGCAACACTTATTTTTACCACTAGAGGATGGTGCCGTACAAGTAATTTAAGATGGCTGGCAAATTAAAAATTAATTGTATTATACCGACGTATGTTAAATGTTTCTTGCAGTAAAGCAATTGAAAAGCAGACTTTCTCAGCTGGCAACACTCGAGGGTCTTAGATTTAAAAGTGTCCAAGCATGGCTTGCAAATTAACCATCTTGCCATTTGGAATAAGAGAAATATTAATATCCTCACCCATGTTTACAGTAACCAGACTCCACCTGATTCTAATCTGGCATTAATCATTCACAGTCCAAGTGCGTGTCCAGAACACAGGTGTTCCAGTTTCTGATAAGAAATGAGTGGTTAGCCTCAGCTCTGGAGGCTGCCGCAGTTGGGTCTCTAAGCAAGGCCCTTAACCCACAATTGCTTGCATTGTAATACTGTATGAATTGTAAGTTGCTTTGGATAAGGGCTTCTGTTAAATTATATAAATGTAATTTAAATGCCCTGAAAATAGTATACAGTTTGTATGAGTACCAAAGTCTAAGACCAACAGTGAAAATGCTTCTACAGTATTTTCTCTTACTTTACACACAATTGAAAATCACATACCCAGCATAACCAGTTTGATTAATAATAAACACATTTGTGAAAATAACCATGCCAATTTCCTTGGAAAAATGGTTAGATTTACTTGCGTCTGGCCCTGTCAATTGAAGCACAAGTTCAAGTCAAATATGTCTTCTTTGCAAAGAGGCATGGAACGCATAACAGCTTTGTCAAAACTTGATCATTTGCATCCAAATCACAAATAGATTAATTAGATAAACCATCGATCTCACCACTGGAAAACAGAATACATAATGCCTGGTTTAGTGAGAGACAGAACAGCAACTTTTGCAGAGAATCATAATACACTATATAAAGAATTCACTCCATTCAGAAATATTTTGGTCACATCAAAGCTACTTAGTGGAGGGCTCAAGGACACGCCGCTTCTCAGAACAATTAAACATGACAAAGCACTTGGAATGGGATAAGATAAAACTCCAATGTAATAATCCACATTTGCGATATTTTACAGTAACACATGGGGAAACTGATAAAGATTGATATCACAGTGTATCAAACGAAGAGTAAAGCATGGTGGTGGGAATATTCAAGTCTCAACTACTTAAAGGCCAATACAAATCAAGCAGTCTTGACTATGGACATTCCTCCACAGTCAACTAATCAAAGGTAGGGGTGTGAATCACTACAAAGTACTTTACAGAAGCCTAAACTAAAGATCCATAATCTCTGATCCCTCAGACTCACACTACATCAAAAACTTCCATGTAACAATAGCTGATATAACTACATAGACAAGGGATTACTTTGGCAAACTTTTATCAAGCACTACAATACAGAGTTACACTAACAAATGCCACTTAACTGAACACCTATGATTAAGGAGTAGAACAAAAAAAATGAGGAAACAAAAGTGTATAAATAAAAAAAGAACTGCCTCCAGAGATCAGAGTGAGGCAAGAAGAATTCTACAAAAAACCCTCATGCTTCACTGAAAGTTTGCAAGAGCACAGGCTTCCATAATCCTTAAATAAAATTTTGAAACAGCCATGACTCTTCCCAGAGCTGGTCACCCCACTAAACTAAGCAATAGGGGGAGAAGGGCTTTGATAATAACCTTGCAGATGTGTGAAACTTCCAGAGGGTCAACCATCAGCCCACTAATCTGGGCTTTATGGCAGCGTGACCAGGCAGAAGCTTCTAATCAGTAAAATACAAATGAAATACCACCTGGAGTTTGCAGAAAAGCACCTAAAGGACATACAGACTACCGGAAACGAGATTCTATGGTCTGATGAAACCAACATTGAACTTTCTGGAGGCAATCAGGCACTGCACATTCCTGCCCAATACCGTCCCTACAGCGTGGCAGCGGCAGCATCCTACTGTGAGGGTATTTTTCAGCGGCTGGGATAGAAATTGAGGAAAAGCTTAAGGGAGCAAAGTACAGAGATATTCTTAATGAAAACATGATCCAGAGGACTCAGGGCCACAGACTGGACCAAAGGTCCCAAACTTCCATCAAGACAATGACCCTGAACACACAGCCAAAGCGCCACAGAAGTGGCTAAGGGACACTGTGGACTATGTCCTTGAGTGGTCCAGCCATAGCCTTGACTTAAACCCAATTGAACATCTCCAGTGAGATCTGAAAAGGGCTGTCTACTGATCGTCCCCATCCAACCTGACAGAGCTTGAAAGGATCTGCACAGAACCATGAAATATAATCCCTAAACCCAGGTGTGCAAACTTTGTGACATCAAACCCAAGAAGACTAGAGGCTGTAATAGCTGACAATGGTGCTTTAACTACTGAGTAAAGAGTCTGAATTCTTATATCAATGCAATATTTTAGTTTTTTGTTTTCCAATATTTTGCAAACATTTGTCAAATTCAGTTTTCACCTTGTTATTATGAGATACTAAGTGCTACCACAAACAATGAAAGGGCCTGAAGACTTTCTGAATGCTTTGTAACTAAATTAAATTCATCTATTAGAATCACCTGGACATGCATGGACAATTTCTCAATTATGCTTTATTAACACATACATTAAAGAATGTATTTCTTGCCATCAATATAAAACAAGCTTCTGTATCCTATAGTAAAATCATATTTAGGATAAACACCTTTCTTCTTTCAATGTTTACATTCAGTGGTTCTTTACTGAAAATTATGTATACACCCACATCCATAAAGGTAGATGGTGCCATCAAAGGGATGCCGCAAACATTTTTAAGGACGCTATTCTCTTAAGAAATGCATAATAGGCTTATCTATTAAATTATTATAAAAATATAAGACATCATTCTTATTGTCATGTGGACTCCCTCACATAGTTTGCGTATAGAAAAGAACAGCAGTGTCTTTACATCTCTCTGAAAAAGATCTAATTTCTGAAGACAAAAAGCATTGAATACTCCAACCCATATGTCTTTGCCAACTGCACTGACATGTTCTTAACTTTAAAAATGAACAACCTCAGTCTTGCTTGCTAAGCACATCAGTGGTGGTTGTTGTTTTCAAGGGTGGGGCTGGCCTAGGAGGTGGAACGGGCTTGGTTGTGTTGCATTCTTCAAGTCCATTGCTGGCCTCACATAGATTGGATGATGAAGGTGGAGGTGGAGGAGGAGGGAGAGGAGGAGGAGGTGGGGGAGGAGGAGGAGGAGGAGGAGGCAAGCGTGGCAAGGAAGAGGTATATAAGGGAGGAGGCATCCGAGAGCAGGAGGCAGAACGAAGGCTTTGAATGCGACGACATTCCTGACACACACGTACGTGAGCACAGCCTGGAGCTAGAGGGGCAAGGGAATTTGAATGGGATTCATCATGCCCCACAGGGTCTTCCAGGGTCTTCTGCGGCACTGGAACACTACTATAGAGCTTGCCGTTGCTAAGTCGCATCTCACGAATGAGTCTCACAGGTCTCTGCACTCCTAGAGAAAGACGAGCAGTACGATGGAGGACTGCATGGGATGAAAGCGTCCGGCGTCTACGAAGGCGAGACCTCTTTTTACATGAGATGACATTCCTAAACTCAGTCATCATCTCTCCACATATGGAAACCTAAAAGAATGTAATTTCAATAACGAATACAGGGAGCACTGCATTAAGCTACATCAGAAAAAGACAAGGAAAGAGTACATGGTCATCAGTTTGTGATATACTGACAAATGGAGGAAAAAATAAAACACAGAACAACAAACAAAAAAGAAGAAAGACATAAAACTAAAGAATAGAAGGATTAATTAAATGAATGAGCTATGGATGAATGAGGACAACTGAATCAGCATGTCGTCTACTGAAAGAAATAAAGGACATATACAATTGGACATGATTGGAAGAAAGGAAGTCTACAGATATTTTAAGTTTTTTACCCTTGTGAGCAACTAACATTTAACATTAGGCCAGAATTTTTCACACTTTTCAATTGCTCGAGGAGTATGTGGAATCAATACAAGGTAGAAGGAAGAAATAAACCAAAAACATATTTAAAAATAAAATGTATTTAACCTACAATTAAAGCGAATCTGTAAAAAAATTAAATGAACAGAAGAAAACCGTTGGCTCTCCACTGGAGGTCAGAAAAAGCTAAAATATATATATATATTTTCATTTCAACCATTGGTGCTGCGGCGGATCCGAGAAATACCAAAAAAATATATCTTTTTTGTTTTTTGTATTCTTCAAATATGATTGTCGGCAGATCCGCGAAACAAGCAATAAAAAAAGTCTGGCCTTATATCAGATATAGTAAACTGTAGCTCATGCTTCATCATGCTGTGATGCATTTTTCTTATCAGGACCTAATACTACTACTGTCAAAAGTTATGGAATCCCAAGACTAGGGATGTTTACCCACTGTTTTTACTTTGTGGAAAATTTACAAATCAAATACATGACACCAAACAATTTTGTTTAATAGCTAAACATTTTGGCTTTGTGATACCTACCTCAAAAACATTTGATGAAATTACATGTACGTCAATTCATTAATTACATTTTATAGATCAAATAGAGGAAGAAAATATGGAATCACTCATAGTTTTCTAGCATCAAGGATTTATGGTTTAGCAGTGCAGCATGGATCACTGTTTCCACCATAAATTCTATAGATTTTGGCAGAAACTGTTATGTATATTTCACATTTCATAGTCCTTTATATTCTTATGTTCTATTCTCATTGTTTCCTGTGCAGCTGTTCATTTAATACATTTAAGTCAAAATCTGTGCAAATATTTATAAATGCTTTTCTATTTTCCCAAATAACGTGCAAGCTATATGCAAGGCAATTTTGTTGTGTGTACACTTGTGTATTCGGAATGACAATACGTTTGTTTAAAAGTAAGTGTGTATGTAGCAAGGCCAACATACCTCATCAGTTTCAACTGAACGGTGCATGGACCACACAAACTCCATGATGGCTACAAATATGGCAATGATCAGACCACAGATCAACACCACAAAAATGCCACCAATATTCTCCATGTCAAGACCTGTAGGCATTCCAACACACACATACATACAAACAATTAAATACAATTTGGGAATACAACATTTAAATATCATAATATCAAAAATGTTTTTGAATAAATAAAAAATTTACTGGTTTAATATACTGTATGTAATTGAAGCTGAGCATTGCAAGAATATATATAAATAACTTAAACATTCTAAAGCAGAGGAAAAGAATAATGTTTTACGCCCACATATCCTGGTCAGCATTGCGGGGCGGGTTTTTCAGCCAAACCCAGAATTTACTGGGTGCAGAGGTACAAACTGGCAGAGGTACAAACTGGACAGGATGCCAGTTCACTGCTGGCTTCCATAAGCAAACCACACGATACTCATACTGTAATAACCACGAAGGTTTTGAACCCTGGCTAAATGTATAATAAATTATGATATTTAAATAAATATACTGTTTAAAAAATTACAGGATACTTCATAATGAAATAATAAGCAGTATGAGCAGTGTAGTAAGGGCACTGTTGCCTCACAGCCCAGAGGTCCCTGGTTTGATCCCAACCCTGGGCTATTCCTGTGTGGAGTTTCAGGTTTCTTCCCACATTCTAAAGGCATGTATGTGAGGTTAATGGGTTTTGGAAAAGTGGCTGATAGTGTGTAAGTGTGAGGCTGGGCGAATTTTGTGAATGTGTGTGTTCTACAATGCCCTGTCTAGAGTTATTCCTGCCTTGCGCCTTGTGTTGCTGATTAGGCACCGGCTGTCCCACGACCCTGATTAGGATAAAAGGATAAGAAAATTAAAGAATGAATAAATAGTAACCCAAACTCTATAATTTACTTTTTGTTTCAATCCACTTTCCCCATTATAAGTGAACTTATTTAAGTTTACAGTGCAGAGTTCACAGAGTGTGCAAAAACCTAAGCTATATACTATAGTTAGCATAGCATTGACAAGTCAACTATCTAGTTTACAAATTTGTTGAGGAATTACACAACCTAAACTACACAATGTATAGAAACGTACATACATCGGCATGGTATAGTGGCATATGTCTGCTTTGCCAAGTTTAATTTATAATTTCACGCACCCTTAGCACGATGATCCTCTTCTTTTGGGCACTCGCCTCCCTCCCACCATTTGCGCTTCAGGACCTCTAGCCTGTTGTTCTCCTGCAGCCGCAGCACTCCAAGTGTTATTTCATCTCTGAAGGAAGAACCTACAAGAGAGACCATAAAGGGGACCACTTTTACATGTGATTATTTGTTAGATGCTCTTATCTACAGCAAATCACAACTGATTCAGGCTGACAATGTAAAATCAAAGCAAACTGTTACGATCAGTGGTGGTGTTTTTGACCGGACCCAGAATGCGGGATAAATATATCCCCACGTCGTATAATAAGA
>JAUZSV010309146.1:0-11770 GCA_034780495.1 Parotocinclus cesarpintoi
AGGTCCAGGGTTCGAATCCAACCTCTGCCAAGCTACCACAGTTGGGCCTTTGAGCAAAGCCATTAACCCACAATTGCTTGGATTGTAAGATTGTATAAGTTGTAAATCGCTCTGAATAAGGGCGTCTGCTAAATGGTGTAAATGTAAATTTACATTTCCTTTTAGCGTATCTTCTTATCCAGACAGATGCATATCTAAACCGAAAAGTTAAAGGTTAAGTACCTTGGTCAAGGTACCAATCAACCACTAAGCCACCACTGAAATATTCAAATACAATTGGCCCCCACCCAAATCTGTAATTGTATTTACTGCCTAACTCATTATTGTATGGATCATTTGGAAATGTATATACTTATAGTCACAAATGTTGAAGGAAAGTAGGACATGTGGTAGTTATGTAACAGTATTAACACAGTGGATTACTTCATGGTCTCACTATGCTCTAACCTAACCAACATCAGTGATACCAACTTTCTGTAGTGAGTTGGTGCTGCCAGTGCAGTTGAGGGATGAAGCCCTTGCTCAAGGGCTAAACAATGGCAACTTGAGCTGGAAAAAATATTTTATACATCTTGCATTTTTATATAATGTGTGTCTGTCTATACACACACACACACACACACACACACACACACACACACACACAGACATGTATATTAGCAACCCTAGATGGCATGCCAATCCATCATACAACACGCACGAAGAGGCACTTTAGAGACACGCTAACACTGTCTTTGGACTGAACGGAGTACTCAGAGTGAACCCACACAGACACAGGGAGGACATGCAGACTCCACACAGAAAGCCGCTCCACTTTGGGATTTAGTTATTTTTATTCTATTTTTAGTTTTGTATCTAGACTTGCCAGGACAAGAATTAAAAATTGTTGCTTTGTAAAATCGTGTATGTCACAAAGAAATGGTATTTAATCTCACAGCTAACAACAGAGCTACCATGTGCTACACAAAGCAATGAAGAGCATAGCCAATAAGCCAGCTACCATGTTTACATGGACTTTAAATGTGATTGGATGAAAGTTATTTGAACGTCTATTTTAAACAAATATGAACAGCAACAGTGACTGATACGAATTGAATTAGAATCTGTATTTCATGACCAGTGAGCTGGTATTTGCTTGTTTTTGTGCTCATTTTTGATTTTGTGTTATGAAGACAACAGGTCGTTATGGAGGACAGTACAGTATATGTATATAACAATCTTGACTTCCGTATAAAATGGTAACTTAGCAGTATTTATTTATCTAGGTTTAAGTGAAATGAATCCTAAGCATTCTAAAGTATGTGTATGAATCTTAATGTTTATGCTTATGCATATAAGTAAAATAAAGCAAAGCCGAACGCTATGCAGCATATGTGGGTGATCACTTTGAGCCACACCAGATGGCCTGGGCCTCATTCATAGGATACTACTTGACTACATACAGGAAGACAAAGATGGACAGGAAAAGATCAGAACCCCACACACATATTTACTCCCACATATAAGAACTAGAGAGCCATTGCTCTTTTTTCCATATGCTGTGCCCACACATGAGTTTTAATGTTAATTAGGACATAGCCAAAATGCTCACCGCAAACATAACTTCATTTTAGGGAATGAAACATAATTTAGGTAAATAAATATCTAAATGCATTATGTTTTATTGTAAACAGAGCTACAAAAAGCAAGTATATTGAATCAAGCTTTGGGTTAATTAGCTGTCGACAATGTTAACCAGATTTTCCTCTCTTCTCTCAGTATGGAACAAATTATGACTTTCTTTGACATAATATATAATGTAAATGTTGACTTTGTCAAACAAATAAGAAATGCTTTTTTATTAATCAATGTCAATTCATGACATTTTTGCCATTTGACAAACTCTAACATGGATTCACTATATAGCAGGAGTGGGTTATTTGATAAAAAGTATTTACCAATATTTGAAGACATTTTCACTATATTTATTAGGATAGCTGTGATTGCAGACAAAATGCATGAGTAGCGACAGATAAAAATTACTCTTCATATATTTTCCCATATTATTATATATATTTTATTTAAAATGTGCTGGAGTTCATCCAGTCAAACATGACTACCGGTATACTTTCTATTATGAAACATGCGTCTGGTCAGTGTTTTTAATAGCACTGCATAATTACAGAAAATATAACAATGCAAATAAAATATAATAGAATATGGATTAAATAAATAGACAACATAGTACTATAGCATATAACGCACAAAGATTAGAGGGTATTTAATTATGGGATATTTAAATTTGAGGTAGCCCCTAATTTTTGTGATTAAGAAAAAACTATTATATTTATATATATTTTTTTCTTAATCACAAAAATTAGGGGCTACCTTAAAATTGCTGATGATGACGAACAAACAAAAAACCTGCATCAGATCCTAGCAGGTTTTGTTTACTTATTCTTTATTTGTACTAACATGAGGTTTTGTCTAAGTTGCTCTGGATGACACCGTCTGCTAAATGCTGTAAATTTAAAAGCTCAGTCAGCCGGAGAAGAGGATGGCCAGGCCTCTGCTGTGGTCTGAATATTGGTGTGAGGGCTGTGTACAGGACCCCAGTTCATCATATTTTTATCACAGGTCTTTTTATTTAAACACTAGGGATGATCTCCCAATCAGACTAAGCTTCTTCAGATGCAGCCAATGGCTCTGCCAGGACTACTACATGTTGGAGGGCAATACTGTTAGATCACTGCTTTAACCGAGTGTCTTCCCTTATTGAACTAAATCTTCCCTTATTGAACTAAATCTTCCCTTATTGAACTAACCCTTGACTAAGTAAATATAGCATTGTATCAACCTATGTTTTACTCACAAATGTGCTTTTTCGTTCTGTTATTTGATTGTTTAGAAGAAACCTGGCCTGGCATCTCCTACAATATGAATTCCTTTTACAACTGACCATTTCATACAATGAGTAAGTTGTCTATTTGAAACAATCAGGGCCTGAAATATACTGCTCACAGAAATTAGGTATTCCCTAATTTGTTAGCAGTGTACATTTATAGTCCACATGTTTGGACCTAATGGCAGAGTTAGGTTTTCAGAACACATCCAATTGCAAATAATGGCATATTTCTGAAGGGCTGCGTCACTGAATTACATTGTAACTTTATGGCAGTATTACTTGTTACCAGTTGGGTTCTTGGTAGGGTGCACGGTGGCACAAGGGGGTTAGTGCTGTTGCCTCACAGCTTCAGAGGTCCTGGATAATTCTTGGTTAGGGCTGTGTGGAGTTTATTCCCGTGCCTGTGTGAGTTTCCTGTAGTGAGTACTACAGTTTCCTCACATTCAAACAACATGCATTATGTTGCTTAGTCATATAGTTATAGAGTCATAGCGCAAGTTCCCAGCCAATGTCCCAAGCTCGGATAAAATGGGAGTGTTGTGGCAGGAAGGGCAACTTGCTTACAACCAAGTCAATTCTAGCATGCTGTTCAGAGCCACTATGGTGAAAAGAAGAGGACCAGTAAGATTTTTGATGTATTCCTGGGTTGATGGTTATTATATTATATTAAAAACTAGTCTGAGCTACCAAAGTTTTCTTAGTTTTAAAGTTTGAGCTCTTTTTAACTTTGGACTCCTGAACATAATGTTGTGGCCCATGTTGATTTTTCATACTGTTGTTTTCTCTCTCTCTCTACGCAATTTCACACCAAGCAGTTCTAGGGACTAATTGATGAGGAACTCTCTCTGCGAAGCTTCCTAAAGGTTTACATTTGGTTGTTAAAATTAAACACACTTTTTTTTTATTTTTATATTTTTCTGTCACACACAGGCTCAGTAAAGTCTGGACTTTATATGACGTCCAGTGTGTAAGTGTATATGCAAGTATGCAAGTTATGCAGTATGCAATATGCAAGTTACAGGCAGCAAAGCACAAATCTGGACCAATCGCTGTATACTTTCAGTCTGTACCTGTCCCCACCTACTTATATGCTAAGATAAGTTCCTTCCCTAAAGTAACAGCTAAAAAATCCCACTACATAACTATATATGGACTACAGTTATGCAAGGAAGAGGGCACTTTCTCCAGCAGTTTATGAGCTCCTGCTCTTGAAAAGTTCCTTCAGAGCCAAAGTGCCTAATGTCTGGGCATTTCAGTAGTCACTGATATCAGTTATGCTGCTTCCGTATTTTGTGCCTGCATGTGTGAGTGATGGTGGTATGAGCTTGTGCTTCTGTTTGATTGAAAGTTGTTTGATAGTTTAGACACGTTGTAGACACTCTTCAATACTTTATTTGAAACTTATTTTGAAACCCGGATTCTCCCTGTCTCATTGTTTTGCTTCAGCTCATGATTGCTTGTGTATTATTGTGCATAATTGTGATACTGGTGCTGATCTCATCCAATACTGACATGGATTATTACCCCTTGAATTTCTGGTTTTCCATAGCTGTGGTGTGTTTTTGGGGTTGGGTGTGGTGACTGGCATTGCTGACTATTCTCTCGCCTTCCCTTTATCATTTCCTTATATGTAATTCCACCAACCATGTGGACTGTATTAATATACCATACATGGAAAGTTATGAAAATAATATAGACCCCATCGTCAACACAAGGGACTATGATTCTGATCACGTGGAATTAGAATGATGGGTACTCCAGGTTTCTTAATACAGTTCAAAGACACGCTTTAGGTCAATTGGTGTCGCAGTGTGAGTGACTGAATGTGTGAATGCATGTGCTCTGTGATGGATTAGTTACCGGTCTAGATTTGGTTCCATCCCTGTACCCTGTGATGCTGGTTATGCCTGGCTCCTTGTGACCCTGATCATAATTAAGCGGGCTGGGTATGAATATGATGGGATGATGATATATGATATAGATGGCTGGCACATGTTGCTTTGTTTACTGTGTGCAGTGGATAGTTTTTTCTTCACTGTCAGGGTAAATAATTGCTTTTTATTGCCTACTCCATTCTCCAGTCGTTTTTTCTTGGATAAAGATTGGACATCTCACTCAGAGTGATCGGTGTGCATGTCTTTGTTTGTAGCATTGTCAGACAATTATGGTCAATTCTTTTTGTTTGCTTAGCTTTACAATTAGAATTAACTTCCCTAAAAAC
The DNA here is from genome assembly GCA_034780495.1 of Parotocinclus cesarpintoi. Lineage (NCBI taxonomy): Eukaryota > Metazoa > Chordata > Actinopteri > Siluriformes > Loricariidae > Parotocinclus > Parotocinclus cesarpintoi. The sequence continues at coordinate 5,106 of JAUZSV010309146.1, forward strand.
CCTTGTTTGTATACTATACTATGCTGCTCACAAAAATTTGTGGATATTTCAAAATTAAATATCCACTAATAAAATATCCCAGAATTGTTGTATATATAGCCTTTCTCAACAACTTAACAATTGCAGCTCGGTGAGGATGTGATCGGATAAAGAGAGCTGGATTCTAGCTCAATAATTGGGTTTCTGCTCAATAATTCTGTTTTCTTAGTCTGTGCTGCTCGCAAATGTAGCCTGGAAGCAGCTAGCAAAAGCAAACCTGGTTGCCAGGTCTGCTTATTCTAAGCCTATTCTCTTCTTACCACCTTGTTTCCGAAGACAGAGTTGCTTGTTTTCCTTGCAGGATATGGCAACCCTGGAATTACTTTGATCAGTTTACTGACAAAATCACTGTAATTATCGGATTATTAAGAAAATGGCTGGTTGTAACTTGTGTACAGAAGTACATTTACTTACCACATTATCAGATTGTACACTGACACATCCAAAACACATGTACTTTTGCTTTATTTTGAGGTGATAGATGAGAAGAGTTTGTAACACCTTTTATACCTAATGTTACCATCGAACTGTGTCAGCGACGTGACAATATTTTGAAACGTTCCAAATATTACTTTTGCTTACGAGTGCTACTTTGGTTACTACCTTCTGTATCCTTTTCCCATACGCTGCTCACAGAAATAAGGTAATATTTCATTATGGAATATTGAATTTTGAAATATCTCATAATTTTGGTGAGCTGTATATTATCCATCTCCTTTCTTACAGTCATTTCTCCTAGCCCCTATCCCTTCCTCTGTGTCCCACATTCCTGTATTTCACAGCCATAAACAGCAATCAGCCTAATGGCTAAAAAATCATTAAAAGCAAAACATCTGGCCAACATAGACAGCCGCTCAAAATGAAAGGGTTGGGCGAGGGTCCGTGATATGTGACCTCTTATTGGTTAGGTCCAGGCCTCGCACCTTGTTAAGTCACTTCCTCTTACATGCATGTGCTTTATGGTGCCTTCGGTGAGTGTAAGAGTCAGCGGGATGCGGATGGTGAATGGAGTCGAAAGGGGAGGGGGGGGGCAGCCTTGCAAAAATACACACACAGACACAGATGGTAACGGTTAGCATCTCGGTGGTAGCAGCAGTCGGTCTCTCTGTTCTTAGGCTCTTTATGTTCTAAATCAGAAGCAGGCGGCAGCCTGACCTCTCATTTAAAGAACTCACTCTACACTTTAAAGATGTCACTGAAAACTGGAGGCAGAAAAAAACACAAGGAAAACGAGTTGTGTTGGAGGCAGAATTACATAATTAAAGGAATAAGAATAGCCTTTTTTCATTCTCCCTCCCTCCCCCTTTATTCGTCCATCCCCTAATTCTCTGTGTGGAAGGAAGGCATGTATGATGTATGTTGGTGAGAAAAAGATTTTTACTACAGAGGCTCAGATAAAAGTTTGCTCACATCAAACTGGAAATGACTAAATTATTTTCATACTTTTATTTTACCTAGCAATTTTTTTTAAAAAATCAGAGTGTTAATACCAAACTGTGTGTTTAAACACATGACTGAGTATGTGACCTGATGTATATAAAACCTTAAACACAGAGGTTATAAAATTTATTTCTGACTGTATATTTAGGAGCCAGAATGTCAAACAGAAGTTGAGAAAAGCTGAGTTAAGTTCCAATCAGTGTCAGAAAACTAGAATGGTTAGTAAGTAAGTAAGTGATTCCACAACAATTCTAGTGTACAGTGACCACTGTTGAGTATTTTTGCAAAAGAAATATTTAGGTTATAGCTGCCTTGTCTGATTGGTGGTTTGTCTAACTGCTTTGTCTTTGAGCTCACCTTTGCTTTGGTGAGCTCATTTGATCTTGACCAGTGCCTAGATAAAAATGCTCATCAAATAAAAGGCAGTTGATATTTTTAATATGGATAGCAAAAATAGGGCTCAAATAATTACAACTAAAATCATGTAATCATAGAATAAAACAAATATGTACACAGGATAAGTCATTGGCATGGTTGTCTGAATACACTTGCTTTTTTTACTCATTGTGATGCTCGGTTTGAACTTCAGCAGGTCATCTTCACCATGTCTATATACCGAAATAAATCATATCGCTGCCGTGTGATTTGGCTGATTAGATATTTTGATTAATGAGCAGTTGAATAGGTGTATCTAATGCGGTGTCTGATGAGTGTATATGATGCATGCGTCCCTCATGCCCTCGTACACAGTTCAAAATGCTGGTGGAAAAAGAGAAATGGCAGGTGGTGTATTCTTTTGATGGAATCATGTACATATGTGTGTAAAGTCTTACATAAATGTTTGGGCACCTCTGGTGAGATGACATGTTTTGAAAATAATGGAATCTTTCCAAGAAACAACCTAGATGCATAAATTTGAAAAGCTATTGGAAAAAATGAAGCCTGAAATTTAACATGTGTAAAAGTATGGGCATTACATTTCAGGCATTTGTCACATGCCTTTATCCAGAAACTCACAATTTATGTGATCATATTACAAGTTACAATACAAGCTATTGTGGGTTAAGGGCCTTGTTGAAGGACCCACACAGTGGTAGTGCTAGGATGTCAACCCTGAATGATCTGGACCTTCAGTTCAACAGTATATTATAGTATACGATAACACAGAATCATTCTTTATGATCCACTACTGTATCTTTTGGTGTCAGAATGTAATTAGTTAATTGCTCTACAGTTTCAGAAATGACCTGCAGTTTTTAGATTACATAAGAAAACACATATGCTTTTCTTTTATATGTGAGCATATTATAGGGGTATGTATATGCACGTTTTTAATTAGTCAAGAAATGCATTAACGTTTTTATGAAGTAACAGCTCTAGGTGAAAACAACAGTAATGTACATGGTGTGTGCCTGCATACATTTTTGCATCATTGTCCAGGTGTGTCATGTCAGGCAGTTAAATATGAGTAAGCGGAGAGCTGGTATAAAACTGAAGGCATCATCATTAATGCATGACAAATGATTGTTAAATTAGTGTTGGAGACGAAGAACGTGTTTGGCTGCATTAATCTAAATCCGATAACCCTCCCTCTTGGCAAATGGTCTTATATACCGTAAATATTACAGGCGTGAACTCAAAATGGAGCCATGAAAGAACACATTCTTTTATATATGCTTTAGTGTTGTTTGTATCCAACGTTTTCATTTCATAAAATCACAGCTTGTGTAGAAATAATGATCTGACAAAAAACAGGGCTTGTTTTTAGTTCAAAAACACATATTCAAACACCATAGTATTAAATGTATAAATTCTGTACATTATTTTCAGAAACCTTCTATTGTACTCCTGCACAATATTACAGTATGTCCTCGCTGTCTTTAATTTCCCCTGCTTTTTTGCTCTCTTTCTCTTTCCAAGCAAAATATTACCCAGATCGTTACACACTGTCACTTAGTTAATTTTCCACAATGCATCCATGCTGTCCATGAGACTTTAAATAATAATGGGACCTGTTGGGATTAGTTGATTACTTGTGGATTACTTGTGTGCACATTGTAGGCATTTTGATTTGTAAGTATCAGTTAGAATATTTAGCACTTTGAGGAGATACTTTCTTATTTTCTCTGTTTTTATTTTATTATAGAAAATTAATCACCCTGCATACACTTACAAACCTAAGCATTTTTAAGGTAATAATAACTTCACGCTCCAGCAGATGCTGTTGTTTAAGGATGATCAGGCTTCAAGTACCTGAGATGGGATTATTATATTGAGAAGAGGTGGTACAGTGCAGTGCATGTCTCTTTCGATGTGTGGCAAATGGGTCACAAAGCAGATGTTAATGATTTGGGCGTGCCAAAGGCTATAGTGTGAAGGAAGTGGCTGAATTTGCTAAAGCAAATGATCATATGGATCTTTCAGCAGTGGCAAAAAACCCATTCTACAGGAAATTCTTGTCAGAGTTGTGGCTAAAGGACAAAACTATTAGACATGTTTCAGTCACAGGTAACACAGGTAACTAATCTGCTTTAATAGAATGCTCACAAAAATTCAGGGGTAATTCAAAAGGAATATGAAGTGATTAAAAAAGAAGCATTTAAACTTTATTTAATTAAAGAAGATTGTTCAGCAGATCCTCTTCATATTAGTTTTCAAATATCCACTAAGTTTTCCAAGCAGTGTATATTCTCTATTTTGTTTTATTCTCTCATTTATTTATTATATTTACTACTATATTTTTATATATACTATATTTTTCATTTTTATTGTATTCTGTATTGTTTATTCTAATTTAGTCACTATTTACTGCTTTACTTTAATCTATATTTTATTCTATTTTTGTTCTATTGTATTCTTTAAGCTATTCAATCTTAAATATTTAACCTTGTATTTAATATAATTATTTTTAAGTCCCTTTTGTAGTTTTGGACCTCCCAATGTTTTCTCCTCATCACATTAAAAAAGTTTTCCCTGAAACTAGGCGTGCTCAATTTGGAGAGTAGGCATAGATGCTTGTATACCTGCTTTAAGACAGTATTCTATTGTGAAAGGCATTATATAAATAAATTTTACTTGACTTGACTACTCAGCACACTCAGCAGGATGCAATGCTCTGTGTTGACACATTCCTCCCTTACCAAGCATTTTGTGACTTGTGCCTCAGTAGCCCATTTGACAGAACCCTGTCACCAGTTTGTGATTTGTCTCTTGCCGATGCTCTGACCTAATAGTATGGCCATAATATTAAGCTGCTGAGGTCTTTACTGAAATGTTGAGCCGTTAAAATGATCTTGCCTCATTAAAAACATTTTGCTGGCATTCAATTAGCTACTAAGTGGTTTAAACATGTATGTCAAGAAGCCTTAGAATGATAAAAAAAGGTCATAAGCACAGAGACACCTCTGAAAAATGTTGAGCTCCCTTCGTTGGCATTGTTTTAGTTTTAGTTTAGTCCCAAAATCATTAACCTGTGCCAATGCCACAATAATACCACCCACAGAACTTTCAGATGCCTTTGAGATTAGTCAGAGGTTAGAACTTAATTGTATAGTGCAGTTCCTTGCAGTTTCAACACCACAGAAGCCTGAATTGCACCAATAATTTAATGCATACAACATTTCTAAGATTTATTATCTCTTTTACTCTATTTTTTAGTTGCAAATGTGGTTGTCTTTGTGAGAAGGAAAGATGTGAAAGAAGCCCGCTCAGCCTGTCAGAAACTGGATGAATGTCCAGACATTGTGCTTGCTGGCCCACTGAAGCCAATACTGCCAGGTGTAATTATGGGTAATTGGTGGTGACACAATGAAGTGATGACAGATGCAGAGTTACACACGCAGACAGTTGGAACAGCAAAGAATAGGACTTTGCATAGCGGTTCCCCTCACTCTGGCCTCCGACCTGCACATTCATTCTCAAACTCTGCCTGCTTACTCTTTCATTTTTTATCACCACAAATCGACAACAGGTCATCGGACGTAAGCAAATAATAAAAATTGAGGGTCATGCAAGCCGGATAATTCGTATGAATCTGTGACTGCCGTTTTTAGACATTGCCATTCCCACTGCTGGTGGTGGGGGTGTCTAAAACAATTCTTAATGTAATGTTGAAACAGGAACTTTGGAACTTTGAAATACAAAATTTTTCTCCATATATAGATTAACCAAGTATTTTGTACCTAATCTGTAAAATAAAAAAATGGGGGTGTTGCAGTGAGAATCTGCTAGCTCGCCATACTGATGATCAGGGTTGAAGTCCTGGCTGTGTTCAATGGCTGGGTCGGGTGACACACAGACACATAATTGGCCATGTCTGAGGAAAGGGAGGCTGGTACACATTTACCTACACCCTATGAGTTCCAGGATAGTTTCCGGACCATGAAAATTAAAAGAAAGGGACTATTGTCCCTGTACAGTTTGATACCATTCTCAGCATGACCACAAACCTCTCCAAAATTAAAAAAGTAACATCTATTGTGAGTGTTGTTATTATAAATTGTGTTGTGCAATCTAAGAAAATGAGATGAACATTGCTAAAGGATAAATAAGTTTTGCAGTATATTGGAAAGGAACCTTGGATCCATTCTGGAACACACTCAGTGAGCGTGAGGTCAGGCATGGCTGGTTTAGTGTTATCTGTAACAGTCTGGTTTCTGAGAAGGCTGTGGGAAATACAGTCAGGGAATGTCCCTTTCACTCACTCACAAACAGATAACGTTAACTTGCTCTCCCATAAAACAAGAGAAATTAAACAATATTTGGGGAGTCATGGACAGAATGATCCCAGCTGTGACTCGCAGTATTCATTGCCTTGACAATAGAAGCATGCTAAAACTTTTAAGAAGGAATTCTGTGAATACAAAACATCCCCAAAATTAGTAAAGGCAGAGTTGTGTTGTTATTTCATTATGTTTTCATAGAGGTTTACATTACAAATTGCAGTGTTTTACACTTGTACTATTGTAATAATTCTTGATCAAGTTTTTGTTTGGCTTGAGAGTTTTATTACATACTGTTTGACCAAAACGTTTGTTTTGTGAAGCATGAAGCATACAGGGATAGACTCTCCTTAGACACACACTGTAACACCTCAATGATTATCAATATGACACTTTCTTGAGTTTCACCTCCCCATTGAGCCAGTTCATCAACTTTCTGCCCTGCCTTCTTAAAACAGAGTCCAT
>JAUZSV010309243.1:0-11769 GCA_034780495.1 Parotocinclus cesarpintoi
TCTCCACCCTGGGATTGAACCCGGGACCTTCTTATTGTGAGGCAGCGATGCTACCCACCGAGCCACCGTGCTGCCCCTGCAAGCAAATTTAAGCTACTAAAACCAGAAATGCTTGCTTGTCTGGGCTAACATGTAGGCTACATATCACCTCATTAGTTACTTTCACTCCATACAAACTTCTATAGTTCTTAGAACTGTTGGAGAAAGTGCTTCTGTTTGCTCCGCACAAACTGGTGACGATTGTAGTTCTTAGAATACTGTGTATAGGAACATTTTTTGCTATTACTGCAAGCTATTTACTTTTCTCAGCGCACAGGAACCCCGAGTACACAAAAAAATGAACAAAAAAATAAATACAAAATAAAAACAAATAAATGGACCGACAATCTCCACCTCCGGAAATGGTGCACTTTCTTAGTTGAGGGAAGCCACTACTCTTAGTATTAGTGCTTAATGGCCACCAGACAATGACAAGCTCACCAACTCATCACACCATGCAGGCCTTTGGGACCATAGTGTACACCAATTTATTTCCTGTGCTATAACTATCCTGTATTCAACACTATTCACTTCCATCATACATTGAATTATCTTTATATAACAAACATGACAAACATAATTAGTGGTCCGACTGCACTCATAGAATTGCAATTGCTGTCTGTGTCAGTCAGAACCATGTAAGAGCTAAATATAACAAACTCTTCTATCATACAGAAAAAGAGCTGAATACTTTAGCATGTGTTTCTGTATTGTTGAGATACAATCTGTCTGTGTTTTTTATAAGCTCCTATTTTCTTATCTCCCAAGTCTAGGTGAGAAACTAATACACGGATCAGTTACTAGGGTTTTACACTGGCATCTACTGGAGAAAAAAAGTGGAACGCCCTGTCAACAAACAAACTCATAACTTTAAGCCTTTGCACTGATAGCTGAACACTTAATACACAACAGTCAGTACTTCATTTGTACAAAGTAATGATATACAATTTTATTTTCTGACTTCTAAGTAGCTTTAGTAGTTCTCTTACCGTCCAAATCACTTTCAAAGGTCTCAGCTGTGATCCACTCTGTTGCTGGTCCACTGCCATTTACTGTTATGGCTGACAATCGGAAAGCGTACTCGGTTCCTCGTTCCAATCCTACAGCAAGGCACAACCCGGTCAAACACTCAGCAAACCTGTTTAATACTTTGGACAATTTCTACACTAATACAGATACATTATGAGAGCCAAACAGATGATACGGAGTTGAAGCCAAACTGAGGACCCACTAACAGATTTATAAAGAACAAGCTTTTGGCTCCACTTTTTATACCTACCATCAACAAGCTGGAAGAGCTGGCTGGTCATCATCTCAGCTGCATCTCCCTTCCTTCCACCCTTTCTGTAACGGATCTTATAACCAGTCAAGTCCCCATTTTGGGCGTCAGGAGGGTGTGGCTGCCACCGCACCATGATGCTCTACATTATAAAAAGAAAATGTAGGAAAGATAAGGAGGCAGATCATTCAGCTAAAACATTTTAATTTACAACATCTGGCACTTTTAGGTTCAAAATGTTTGTGTTGGTCTTCTTAGTGTAGACTGATTTACTTATCTTGTTGGTCAATGAAGTATTGCTTGATATATTAAAAACTAATAACCTTGATGAGGAGGATGTGCCTTTGATTGTCTTTTAACCTATTTCTCCAAAATGTAATCACTGATAATTCTTCATAATATGCAATAGTTTTAGGTCATCATTAGATTTGTTGTTCTAGCACATCTTAGTCTTTTTACTCTGTTCCCTTGTTAAAATAGTGGTTTGTTGGCTACCATCTTTCCAAAAAGATTACTGACTCATCTTCAGAATTTAGAAGATTAAACTTGGTATCTCAGAATCTGCTAGATACTGCTATTGTGCAAATGTAAGGAAAGGTCACAAAATTATATGCCACTGTAGCCTATAGAAGCTGTTTTAGTTAAAAAAAAAAAAAATACTGAATACAAGTTTCCTGTATTTTCTGGTTGTCTGTGTCAGTCATGTTGACTATTAAATTATATTTAAACATAATTAAATAGATTTTGTTTTTGGTCTGATCAGGTACAACAAAATCCTGTGACTTGATCTGACCAATCACAATATCATGTTATGGTACGTCACCTTCCGAAACCTTTTTCCGCATTCCGACTGTAGCTATATTCTAACTTTTTCCAACTAGTCCTTGCGTGAAACTATTATTGCAATATTTGGGTGTTTTTTCAAATGATGGACTTTTTCTCCAATTTAAGTTTTTGTTTGTGCATATGCAAAATTTGCAAAAACTTGGTAAAAGGCAGACCTGCTATTGAGTCAGTGATTTTTAGATACATTTTTAATAACAAATAAATAACTAAAAATAATATTTTTGCCTTTATTAACTTTTAGGACGTTAGGATATGTTTTAGATCATATTTACAGAGGAATACAAACAATTATAAAGGGTTCACAAACTTCCAAACACCACTGTATACATTGCACTGAGGAGCATGCCATTTTAACTTTTATCTCCTGTACATAATTAGAGTTCCTGTTATAATTTATAGCTATTCAACTGAGCAAGAGAATAAAATTAAACAGAATTAAAATGGTATGTAAGCATTAATTCTCAATTCTGTGTTATTACATTATTTTTCGTTTAAAGAAAATTACCAGACACTGTGGCACTGACCTTGGAGTTCTGAACTTCGAGAGAGACATTCTGAGGCACTGCACTTGGTACTACAGAAAAACAGATACAGTCATAATATCATCACATGGTATAAAACATTGTCATTATTTTACAATAGTATGTGTCTTGTAGTGTCTGTGTAGAGTATGGATTATTATTGTGGAGTATTATTGCTGATCACCGAGCAGTCTTTTTCTCTGTTCCATTTCGGTTTAAATCCCTTAAACACAATGCTTATAAATAAATAGTTATTTAGTAGTTTAGTATAATCACAGCAGCTTCTCATAAGTAAATAACGAACAGTGGAAAGTTAAATACTTAAAGAAAAACTTCTGTTAAAAAAATAATGGCACTGTATTATACAGCTAGCACACATAGTACATCCATATTTTAGTTGGAATGGTCTATGTACCACAGCTTTTTCACTTGAAATAATTAGTGCTAAAAAATAATTTGCAGCAACCATCTCCTGAAAAATTCCCATCAATAGTTAGCAAGCCTGTGTTAAATTTTAGGCAGGCAACCAAAGCGATCTTCATTATTATCACTGTTACTGGCAACAATATTAATTTTAACTACATTATTGCTTAAATGAAACAGAAAATACTTGGTAATTGGAGAATACATTTGGTAATTACACACTTCATACTGTAAATTTCACATACTCAGCAGTGGTTAATAAGTTAACTGGTTTTGTATCACTAATAACATTTAAAATAATCCAGCAAATGCCTCAACAGGTGCAAGACCTAAAACTTTTGATATAACTTTAAGGGCAAGTTAGGTTATTGTTATGTCTTCTTGTAACATCTAAAACATACTACAGGAACAGACAGCAAAATTAGTCTACTCTAGGACAAAGATATAAATGATGAACTGAAATTATGTATATTCTTGTTCTACATCTGATCTTAACTGTGCATAATAATACTCTACTGATAAGGATAACTTGCACTCACAGAAAGAGACACACAAACATTTGTGTTTCGGCTTTGACGAAAAGCTTTGGGTCCAATAATAAAAAATTAAACAGAGAAATGCAAAACGTCGCTAGTAGTCCCTGACTTTTGGAACTCCTTGTACATTTACCATGATACAGCCATTGTTAAATTATGATACTGTGAAAATTGCACATAATTAAGATACTATCAGTCTATAACACACACCAGGAGCTGTTGCCTAGTTTGCAGTACCTGACATGCTTAGAATACATTTTTCCAAAGCATCTCAGTTGAGATAGGTCTTTGATAAGTATCCCCATAGAATTTCTAAATAAAGCACTGGCAATCATTCCATCTCATTTTTTAACCCAGGGAAAAATGTTTGTGGATCAGTAAACCTTTGGCTTTTAAGTTGCTCACTTAATTTTCTTACTTCATTTTCAGTAATGCAAGCAAAAGCCAGAGACCAGAAACACTGAAAGAGAGAGTATTTTTTGTACTGGCACACATGATCCAAAGCTTTTTTTATGCAGGATAATCATGTATTCATAGCTAACTTATGCATTTGTTTTGTATTCAAAACAACAGATGGAGCTCATTAGACAACACATGAGCCTTCAGTTTCGTACACTGCACTGTTTTATAATACTACAGACACAGTTTAGTAAAATCCATTTTAAATGTTAACTGTTTTTCTGATGATTGCTGTATAGGGATTAATAAAAGTGAAATTGAAGTTATTTACTTAAATGTATTGAGCTATTATTGTTAGACATAAGGCCAGTTACCTTTTAATTCAATTAATAAACTATTACATTTATGTTCCAGAACATCTTGGGTCAGTAGTGTATTAACTTATTTACCACCACCAAGCAAATTACAGAAAATAAATCTTATACCATCAGAAAGGGTTTGAATGATTAGATCATCCGTAGAAACTCCAGGTCCATGCTTGTTGTAGGCCACTATTCTGAAACCGTACTCTGTGAATTTCTTAAGTCCTGTCATTGTGTAGGACAAACCCACAACATCAACGTCCTGAAAAAAAAAAAGATAAATTGTATACAAAAATCAAGCCATACCAGTTTTCCATAACTGTACTTTTGCGCCTCACCTGCTCCAAACCCTTTCCTTTCTCACTGTAGTAGACTTTGTAAGTCTGAATCTCCCCATTGCCAGTGGCAGGCCTGTCCCATGTCAGAGTAACAGACGTAGGTGTGACAGACGTTACCTGAAGGTTGGGGGCAGGTCCTGGTACCTGCACTGAAGGGACCAAAAAGTGGCACACTTCAGAATGCCATTAACACACAAAGAAGCATATGCACTGGCTTCAAAACAACTTTCATTTTAAGCATCAAATTTAAAAACTGTTCTGACAAAGGATCTTTTACATCTTCTGTGAAGGGAGTGCCACGGAGTTTTTCTGAGCATCCTGATTTCACGTCAGTACTATATGAGCATAGCTAACATCTTCAAAGCATATCTCCAACTTCTGACTTGTTACACTTCTACTTTTCCCCTTTACATCACATTTGTTTGACTGCACGTTTTTGTCACCGCTGAAACTTACCAAGCATACTGATGCAAGAGATGAGATATTTCCTCCATAACAAGCAACCTTGAATGACAATCTTGCATGGAAAGTAGCGCACAAAATGTACAGACTGCAATTTCTAGTCCCAAACAAAGGTTACCAGTAAATAAACAACAATTCTCAGACTTTGTCTTTGGTGTGCAATTATTGATAGTGCCTGATTAACAAGAACTAGTTTGAGCTAGCTGAATTTGTGCCACATTCATTAAATCTCCAGAACGACCAGCTGGGTGCCCAGGATACCAAAAGTGTTGGATTGTGGATTATGTATTCTAAAATAAAGAAGAAAAATGAGTAAGGAGTGCAAATTCTTATGTACAAGTCATTGATAGTGATGCATCTAACCATCTCCATTTGCCCTTACAAAAAAAAGTTTACATAGCCATCCATTTTACTCCCAATAAATGCATGTGCACGTTCTAAATATACCTTAACATATTTTAACTTCTGTTTAATGCATGTATTTATGCACATAATACGGACTATTTTTAAACCAGTGTAGTTACTTTTTCTTGTTCCAGGGTTTTGAGTTTTAGTCAGGAAGGAAAAATTAACAATTCATTGGACAAGAGCATGCCTGTGCCATATCACAATAAATCTAAGGCAAACTGAAATACAATCACTTCAATGCAATGTCAATATCCTGAAAGACCCGACTTGGGTTGGGCAGAACAGGAAGGCCACAATTTAGGATTGAAGTGCGTTCTGACAAAAACATCACAAGTTGAATTTAATGTAAACCGAGGAGCTTACTATATACGGTGTATATAGATAAATGACTAAATCATAAAGAACATACCATACCACCAAAAATCCATCACCTTTCCCTAGGCCTAATACTGAATAAGTCACATTTAATACCATAGCATTAAAGTGGTATCAGACAGATCAACTCTTGACTGTCTCAGTATTCAGCATTACCCCCCTACACAGGTCAGAGCATGAGTTTGAACAGAGAATGCTTCAGCTTGCCTGCCTTCCTGCCTGCCACAACTCTAGGTTTGTTTACTCAGTTTTATTACTCTCCTGGGCTTGTTTGAGTAAACATGCGCTTGGTGCACAATAAGGTCCTGTTTGGCTCCAGAAAGGAATGAGGAGCATGTTAAAATGGAGACTCGGTTCAGTATGTACGGTGCACAGGACAGCATGTGTGTACCTTCAGGCTGGGTGGCCACTGTAAGAGGTGTTGAGCTTTCACCCAGTCCATTTTTGTTGGATGCTGCCACCCTGAATGTGTACTTAGTATCTGGAATGAGGTTCTCGATGGTGACGTGCATCTCTCCTAGAGCTGTGGTGTTCTCTATCCGCTGCCTGATGAGATGAAAAAAGCATGCCATTAGGACAGACCAGTTTCCTGTAAATCTGTATTAAATAGTTTTAGATGTCTCAAAATATTTTGTAGCTCAATGTGGATCCCCTACCTGCTGGAGCCATCCAGGCTGTAGAAAACTGAATAGGTGAGGTTTTCTCCATGCGGCTCTGCCGGAAGCCTCCAGGTGAGCGTGATGAAGCGCGTGGAGACAAGTGAAGCCACAAGGTCGCGTGGGGGTGAGGGGACAGAGCCAGAACGCTCCCCGGAGGCTACATGGTCAGTAGTGGCACTGGTCAGTGGGGGAACAGCGGACGTGGGGAGGGCAACGTCTTGAAACCATAAGGGGAGGAGGGAGAACATCACGGGGAAGGTGGAGGGAGGTGGGAGGAAAATTATAGATACAGAGAAGGGAAAGGAGGCAAAGAGGACGAGAAAAACAGGAAACAAAAAAGAACATAAAATTGACACACAAACACAATCACCAACAATCCAACACACAAAAAAAATAACTACACATTTACAATGAAGTGAGAGCACGGGAGATGATGCTAACAAATATGGGCCTGCATGCAGAATGGCAACAACAGACAAGCAATGCAGAAATACAACACTGGTTGATGAAATGGACCGTCAAATCAGAAAGCTCACTTTGAATTAACCAGCACAAAGGTAATATAAGTTTCACATATGCTTTCGACATCACACACAATCTATTTCTCAATGAATTACTGCAAGACAACCAGAATGACTATGCGCCAAAATTGATAGCATTCCCTTAAAATGTCATGGGATTAGTTGTTTTCACATACGTGCATTCAGTTACGTCTCCAGCAGACACCTTTAATAGCTCCCATAGATGAAAGTGCCTACATGAATTGTGTATTCTCGTCACCCTCCAAAAATTTCCATGACTAATGCATACCTTCTGCTGCTCACACCACAGAATCCTTACAAACTATTATTATGAGATGATATGAAGCAGGAGAAAGTGACTTGAATTTCTGGCTATGTACCACGTTCAAAGGCATAATCAAATCCAAGTGACTGCCTTAATCTTAGCTTATGGAGCTCAAAGAACAATGGACTGTCCCCCTCTGAAGCCCATTCATCAACACCATTTTTAGCATTTGGGATTACTTGGCATGTGAAAAGTAGAATTCGCAACTGAAACACCGAAAGTGACGAGAAAAAGCGACGCAAGAACACAAATTATTTAGATACGATGTATTTGTCTCAAAACTATAAAAGGTGATTCAAAAGTTACAGGACACCCTTTTATTTCAGACACAACATGGAAAATGACATATCTGGATATCCCAGCAAGTAATGGGTGAGGGGTCCCATCTTTCAGGCTATGTTCAGAACATGGCCGCCAAATTGAAAGTCGCCATATTGGATCAATGGCAATTTTTTCCCAGTGGGAAGGTGGTCATGTAGCATTCAAGGAAGACCAGAATTGTCTTGGAAACTGACTGTCGCAATCAATTTGCAATACATCTTGGGATCCAAAAGTTAAACACAGAAATGTCTAAACTTTTGTTGGAATTGATGACTCTGATGTCCAGGGAACTAAGCTGCCTCATCATAACCACAGACTTTAAGAACAGACACCCAGAAAGACCATGAATTTTATTTCTTATAGCCAAATTCAAAGAAACCGGGACTGTGGACAACAAGCCACATAGTGGTCATCCAAAGACCGCTACCAACGAAGAAACCTCAACAATGGTTTTGGCAGCCTTGACTGTCCACTGTATGCTCCAGATCCCACATTTTTTTATTTTGCTGACTGTTTCTTTTTTTATTTGCAGAGGAAAAAAACTAATTGTATTCAAGTGATAAACACATTATTTTGATGCTCATAAATAATGCATATACCAATATGGGGTACATTTAATTTCAGTGAGAAGAAATTAACACACAGTGTTAAACTGTCTCATACAAGAGCTGAAACTTGAATAACACACCAATATTAAGCTTTTACTTAAATATGTTCTTAATGTTAATTATTATTTAAAATTTGATATACTGTACATTTATACTACTCCTAAAATAATTGCATATCTGTCAGAAAAGTGAAATAATGATGTACACTTGTTTGGATTTAGTGTTTAACTGTATTTTTGTAAGAATTGTGAAGGTCTATGTACTTAACACATTCACTCACCCGCACACCTGTGTAAATGTGATGTGACAAAAAACAATGTTTATTGACTGGTAGATCACAGGCTAACTTGTTATTAACATTGTTCAGAACCTGAACATTTTAGAAGCAAGTAAAGTTGGTTCTCAGGATATGAGGGAATAACGGAAAACAACAACTGCACCATAAGGCGCAGAAGAAACAGTGATTGGTCAGTGAGTATCTGTCGCAAAAGTATAAAAGTGAGTATAAGTTGGCAAAAATTTAACCCAGGGTCAATAAAAACTTTTCCCTGAGTGGAAAATAGTGTTGTGTGGAAAACAAAGTCATTATAGCTGCACTCAATTTATTTACTGTCTTCCAAATAAACTTCACGAACAATTCATGAACAATTCAACGTGTAGTGGCCTTAAGACTGAACTTGATGTTTACAAAAGGCACAGAACAACAACTCTGTTGTTTGGTCTGATAGCACAGCGTAGTCTGAAAGAAATACTAGCATTGAGGGCTGACAGGATTACTTCTACATGAATGCCTATGTAAAACTAATCCCACCTGAATGTTTTAAAGAGCCATAAGAAAAATCCTTTTACTTTTATCTAAGACATGCTACTGATAATCTTTCACTGTGTCATGTGCTTTTCACAATGAAAAAAACAGGTTCCTTACACATGGAAATATATTACTAGAATAAACAAAGCCAAAGCTCCCCGTACCATTCCTAATATACACGATCACATTCAGGAAACCCATGAACACTCACAGACGTTTGACACTGAATACTGACTAGCCCATTTTCTCCCAGCTCGTGCAGCAAACTGGAGAAAACCTGCTGTGAATACTCGAGGCAATTCATTATGTTCAATTGGAGTGGGAAGGGCCAGAATGTAAGTGAGCCACAGATAAGAACATCTCATACAGTAAAGCTCAAAGCAACAACCAACATTACAAAGAAAGTACAGTGAAAAGATAAGATGCATATGGAAGAAGCTTTGTGATTCATTGTGATTACGGAATCAACACAGTACTGAGAGTGCAATAAGCACAGTACATTTAGACAGGACAACAAAAGACCAAAAAGATAACCAAGTAAAAACTTGTAACCAGCATTATAAAATATCCATAACTGTTCCAAGTTGTAGAACATGCTGACTACATGGAACTGCATGAATGAATGTCCAGGCCAAGTACGGCAGTTCCGAGATAGGGAAAGTGACAGCTAGGTATTGTGGCAGCAGGCCTGAAGCTTTTGGCAGTGAGATAATCATCTGATGCCAGCTGGATCATATCACATACAAGGCCTACACAGTGGAGCTTCTCTACTCTCACTTTTTGGCACTGCAAAATCAGGGCAGGTTGCCATTAATAGCACAGCCTAGTCTCTATTCTGACCACGTTGGAATCTTAATAGCGGGCACAGTGCTGGCTATACAGAGTTAAGACGGATAGCTGTGGCTCTGGTCGATCCCACAAAGTTCTCAATGTAGACTGCAGAAAAGCAGTTTAGCCCTTTTCCACAGACACAGCGCCAATGCTAGGGTCAAGACACAGCTGAATTTAGTCAATTGTTTCCACAATTTAAGGAGCCATTATATAATAAGATGAGGAAGTTAAAAAACACAGTTTTACGTTTGGCTATTGGACCTACAGTATTATACCCATCAAATTTACTGATGACTTCAGCATCTCTACAAAACCCTATACAGACCTTTACAAGTACAATTATCACAACAGCAATTAAACTTTATTATCATTATTGTTCCCTTTATACTGATCTAGTTACCAAATACTCAGAATATTGGCCCATGATGAACTGTCCACCCAGTCTATCGTTCACAACTGAGCCTTTTCACGTGGCCTACGGGATGATACATGGTCTGCATTTAGTTTATACGTCACAACTGCCTGACTCTTTTCATAATAATTTTTATCAATGTGGCCAGACTTTTTCCGCCCTCTGATGAAGAGCCAACCGTTTTCTTCTGTTCATTTTATTTTATTCAGATTCACTTTAATTTAATTGTAGGTTAAATAAATTTGATTTTGAAATAAAAAAATATAGTTTTATTTTTTCCTCCTTCCTTGTATTGATTCCAAACAGTCCTCGAGAAATTGGAACATGCTAAAAAATAAAGTTTTTTTTTTCCTCCCTCCCTCCTCAGATTCTTAAGTAGGGGCATCCGAGAAACAAGCAATTAAATAACTCTGGCCTAATTTAAAGAAAGGGCCGTGGTAGTTTTGTTCTAATGTCCCTACATGCAGTGTCATGCAGCAAGGCAGACTGCCCGGCCTTGAGGTCTTATTTTTTAGGGTTCTTTATCTATTTTTTTATTCTTAAGATTAAGACTTAAAAAAAATTAGAATTTTTAAAGAAAAAAATTTATTTTGGTGATGAATTTAAGTCTATTTAACAGCAGTGTACATATAGAGAAAAAAAAATTAAACACGCACTCAAAAATATACCCTGACCCAGAACAGATAAAAAGATTTGTCATGAAAAATCCTAAACTGTACAGGCTGGAAAATTTTATACATCCTCAGGAAAGCTAAAGGGTCAAAGCAGCACAAATTACCCAAATAGTGTGTGTGTACTTGCAAGGTCAAGGTTTTCCAGCATGCAACCTATTAAAAAAAAAAAAAAAAAAAGAAAACGTCACAGATCAGCAGGGGTAGCACATCAGACCACAGAGGACAAAGGCATGCCTCACAAATAGCGATAACACAGCATGCCTACCCACGTCACCCTACTGCATCCCGCTTAATATTAGAAACTCTATTTATTTAATGTCCTATGAGACGCATGGGTGCACAGGGTGGAGGTAACCACACACCCTAATGACAATGCTACTGGGGCTGTATATGCAATGTTTATTTATACAAGGTGTGACTAAAAAGGAGCATTAACCTTGCCCTTCAAAGAGAATGCATTCAGGAAATGGGCAATATATGGGCACTGGGATATTATACTAAGATGTCAGTATATATTGCCTAAAATAGCAAAAGAAACCTTAAAGAGTGTTTTTTCTTTAGTTACATTAGGAGCAAGAGAATCGTTAACCAATCAACTGGTTCATTAGACTTTTGTGTATCT
>JAUZSV010309354.1:0-11767 GCA_034780495.1 Parotocinclus cesarpintoi
TTTAATACAATTTGGAATAAGGCTGTAACGTAACAAAATGTGGAAAAAGTAAAGCACTGTGAATACTTTCCAGATGCTCTGTACTGTATATGGACATTCTATGTAATTACAATAGTTCAAACTGCAGTCAACCTATTTTCAAAAACTCTGCATCCACTGTCTCAATATTTATAAGGATTTAGCTGTCTATTTAAACTTTGATCCATTTTATTATATATCTATTTAAATATATTATCTATTTAATGCATACACTGAGGTGGTAATAAGGTAATATAAATTGATATAAAGATAAATACTATAATATAAATATGTACACTGTACCTATAGTGTTTTTCTTCCGGGAATTTTAATTTAATATTTTTTAAATCAATGTTGCTTTTTTAAAATACCCTTTGACTGCTGTTAAAGTCAGGTTACTTTTTCTGGATTGATTATGAATAAAAAAAAAAAGAAAGAAATCATGTCACTACCAAACCACACAGTGTTATAGCATATGCTGAAACTTATTTTTACCCCTTTAATAGCTAGATATAAGCCATTTAAGGTTATTATACTTGCATAGAACTATGTGACAATCTACAAGAAAAAACTCATATAGAGCAGTAACACAAATCACACATCTATAAATAACATTTCTTTTCAAAGCCATATTATGCCTAAATCAAACCGAAAATTGACTTTGAACTAATTCGGTAAAATGATCCCCTGTAGGTGTACGTGATTAAGTGGTGAACCGTTTGAACCAACAAATGCAGAACATTGTCAAGCCTTTACATATTCTCTCTCACACTTCCACAGCATAGAAGAAAGCTTCAAAACACTGTTTTGGGCGATTTTTGGTCTTTCTGAGGTAAAGTCTGTGGTGGTAAACAATGGGCACAAGTTTATTGAGAACACTGGCTACGTTCTGTATGGAGTGTACAATGTAACCATGGTCATCGTCTTGCTCAACATGCTCATTGCCATGATCAACAGCTCCTTTCAGGAGATTGAGGTATTGCTTTCTATTTATTTCTATTATCATATTTCTGCAGGCTGACATAGCTAACAATAATGGATACCTGTAGCATTCACTGGATGATAACTACCTTCATTTAAGCTTACTCAGACAAGAGCTGATAATATGTTGCATAACTTCATCTGCCTGGATGTTGTAAGTCTCAGTAAATCCATATCTCTGGACTGCTTGCAGGACGATGCAGATGTTGAGTGGAAATTTGCCCGTGCAAAACTCTGGTTTTCCTACTTTGAGGAAGGCAGGACCCTCCCTGTGCCCTTTAACCTGGTGCCTAGCCCAAAGTCCTTACTGGGGCTGTGCCTGGGCCTGAAAGCACTTCTGCAGAACCTTTTACACAAACACAGGACTATGAAGAGTGACGCAGAACTTGAGGTGAAACTTACATGATTATGGTGCCACCATACCATCCAGGGACTTGTACTCCTGGCAAACATAATTTAATCACCACAGTTAGAGAATCTTCACCTAGCTTTTTTAATTGGCAGTAAAAAAAAAAAAAAAAAGTCAAATTAACTGATGACACAAACCATTTTCGGTTAATGTGAGAATTTTGGCTTTGTGAAGCATACCGCAAACAAACTACTGTAAATTAACACATATATTATAATATATTTTTCCAGATCACATTGAGGAAAAAAGTATGAAATCAGTCAATGCTTGGGAAAAACGATATGAAATTTCTAAAACAAATACTGACTAAAGTCTAAAAACACTAATTTAGACACAGTTGTGTGCTGTTTTACTTGGTAAATTAAACGAAAACATGGCTCCAGCAAGAGAGCTGACAACTGAAACAATGGAATGGGTTATAAACTTCCTTCTACAACCAAATCCCACAAGGAGTGTGGCAAATATGCTAAATTTGCTAAATTTATCTAAAATTTGGTGCAAGCAAAAATAAAATGTAAAGGTTGTACATAACGATAAGTAAATATAGAGAAGCCAAATGAAAGCCAGGACTTATACCTACACAGAAAAAAAGTGTTATAGTGGGCTAGCTAAGGAGAGGCGATCATGATCAGAGGAAAGTGTGATTCAAATAGTAGGTCGATGCTCCTGGACCTAAATTCCCAATTAATTTATCACATTGAGTGAGACATTGAGTAAATAAGGTAAAGGATCAGGACAAACAGTCAAAACCTCAAAAGTCAATGCACATTGAAAGTATGGGCCATTTTCTCACTTCCTTTTAATCAGCACTGGGTGGAATGGCATATTTTTCCAGATCAATTAAAGGAAATGAATCTGGAAGATTCAGCTATTACACAAAAATGTTTGGCGTAATTTCTTTGATTCGTTTATTTACTACAAAGTAATAAAGCTAGGTAAACCTCCGATAGGTCTGGTAATGACTTATTTTTGATTGCCAGGAGAAGTAATTCATTTCTGCTTAATGCATATTTATCGGCCACTCCATTAGGTACACCTGGCTTGTGCTGAGTTGGACCCCGCAAAAGCTTTCATGTCACTATTTTCTGACCCCACCCAAATGTCACAGTAGAAATCAAGACTGACCAGGAATATCACATGTGGTCTTCTGCTGCTGTAGACCATCTGCTTCAACATGTTGTGAATTCAGAGATGATTTCCTGAGTACCTTTGTTGTGATGATTTTTGAGTTTTTTATGTTTGAGTTACTGTTGGTCTTCTATTAGCTCAAACCATTTTGCCCATTCTTCTCCAACCTCTGCATCTTCAGCCAGAGAGCTGCTGCTCACTTTATATTTTCTCTTTTTAAGACCACATTTCATCATTCACAGAGATGGCTGTGTGTAAAATTCCTAGGAGATCAGTAGATTCTGAAATATCTAGAACCGTGTTTAACACCAACAACCGTACCAATTTAAAGTCACCTCATATTCAATTACCTTTCGTTCCCATTATGATGCTCACTGTAAACTTTAGCAGGCCATCTTGACCATGTCTACATACCAAAGCAGTGTGCTGCTGCCATTTGATTGGCTGCTTATATATTTGTGTAACAAACAGTTGAACAGGTATACCTAATATAGTGGCCGATGAATGCATGTAGCTGTCTATGAAAACTAAGCACTATTATAAGAATGTATTGCATATTATTTGTAAATAGTCCTGCATTAAATGCAAATACTTTTTCGCTTTCTTGTTTCAGTTAGGAGACAAGAAATCCAGCAAATCTACAAGCCAGCGATATCAGGTACAAATAATATTCCAGGTGCAATGAACAATAATTGGTCAATAATTATTTCCGTACATGACAAACAAGATAAAATTATCTGAAGAACATAATCAGGAATTTATCAAAACAAAAGGTACTGTATAAATCTAAATTAGAAATTGGTGTTCACCTAACAATTACACGAGCAGAGCCAGAGTTTTCAAATACAGTACTATGTTTGCAGATAAAATGTATAATAAAAAAGTAAATCTGAAAAGTTTGATTTAAGTTAGATTTAAAAGATCTAGATTTACCTTACTCAAGATTGATAAACCTGCCGTGAAAGAGGATGGATTGCATGGTGAAATGACTAGCTAATGTTACAACACATTCCTCTGGTAAAAATAATTTTCCACTATTAACTACTTTACCTCAGTAAGTGTGTGGTTAACCTGCTGCTATTTTTTTGTGTTTATAGCTAACCTACTCAACAGCTGGCAGAACAAAACGAGAGTAGAAGTACATTTACCGCATCTAGGCTAAAATATAATAGCTAAGCTGTTAGCTAGCTTAACATCTAAACTTCAACTGCTAAATCTCCAGATTGGCTACTGACAAA
The DNA here is from genome assembly GCA_034780495.1 of Parotocinclus cesarpintoi. NCBI lineage: Eukaryota > Metazoa > Chordata > Actinopteri > Siluriformes > Loricariidae > Parotocinclus > Parotocinclus cesarpintoi. The sequence continues at coordinate 3,775 of JAUZSV010309354.1, forward strand.
TATATGCCAAGAAATATTTCTGCTTGACCGTTCTGTTTAAGTTGAAGTTATTTATTTGCTTTTCAACATAAGCTTAAGCTTAAGCCAATTAAACAATTCTACCTCATAACTTTTGTGACTCTGTATCCGACTGCATTTGGGCTTGAAATGAAAAATTTCTATATATTTGACCGATTTCATTCATTTTGTGTCATATTTCTACAGAAGATCATGAAACGCCTGATCAAAAGATACATCATCAAAGCTCAAATGGACAAAGAGTTTGATGAAGTCAATGAGGGTAATTATGAGCGTTTACATTACAGCTGTAATAGATTTATTTATGCCAACAAATGTGAATTTTGTAAATATTGTTTTCATTGCTGATTCATTCTTCTTCCAGGTGAACTGAAGGAGATAAAGCAAGACATTTCCAGCTTGCGTTATGAACTCCTGGAGGAAAAGTCTCACCACATGGAGAACATGGCTAAGCTGATCAGCAAACTTGAAAAACATGTGTCTGGATAAGGAATTAAATCTCATTGGAAATATTTACTCTGCAACATTTTAGTACATGCGTTTATCCAGAACATTTTACAATTAACTGAGCAGCTGAAGGTTAAGGGTCATATAAGAGACCAACAGTGGCAGCTTGTCAGAACAGGAATTTGAAATTACAACTTTCTCATTGGTCCAGTGCCTTAACTGTTCCCTTGTGGAACAATGTAAGTTTTTTGCCAACATGGTCTGAAAAGTGCAACTCTATAATCATTTACATAAGGGAACAGATATGAAAAGTAATTGCTAGTAATTGATGGGACTATTACGGTTAACATATGGTTTAGTGATTGTAGCTTTAATTACAGCTTTTTTTTTATTTAGCAAAGTAAAGTGTCATTTTTTACCACACAGTCTGGAGCCTAACCCAGAATTCCCAGGGTGCAGGCTTAGGTACAACATGGACAGGTTGACAGGTGGAAGCCTCATCAGGGACTCAGACCTTGAAACTGCTGCTACCAGTAGCTGTATCTTATCATCAAACCACCAGTATTGCTATGATTGTTTACCAATAAAGAAAACTGAAATTATTAAATGCTAATAGTCTGAATGCAGCTTTGTATCTTGAAGATTTTTACAATATCCATACAGAAAATTTTATTGAAGATATTCCATTAATGACAAACTTATTTCAGATTTTGAAATGCCATTATTTATATAATTTGCAGGTGTTAAATTTAACTTTTAGTGTTTATAACATTTAACTGTTCACTATATTTTACAATATAACCCTTAAACAAAACAGAGAAAGGGCTGAAAAAGTTGTTGCACGAAAAATAAAAAACTGGAATTAGTAGGGGAAAAAAAAACTTGAATTAAAGGAAAACATTATTCCTCAGATGTTGCTATCAGAACCAACAGTGCAGGTCACAAAATTATTTTCATAAAAACAAATTACAAACAATTACTGTTTTCAGTAAAAAGCCATGTTGCTTCATGTTGAATAAGAATTCACGCACATGCTTAAAGCTACATTTGATGATTAACACTTTCATGACATTAAGTAAGACATGTATACGTTTTATATTATTTAATATTCAGTGAGTCTACGAGATTTAAAATGAGTTCTGATGTCCTTTAACTGTAACTTTTTGATTGAATTATACATTAATATTCTGTTGGCGTGTCAAAGTCCAAAATTTGTGTCAAATGTATGGAGTAAAAACATGCTTATTACCAACTTCAAAATTTAAACAATCAATAGAACAGAGTAGCTAAGAAAGCTAATTACCTTATGTCATGTATATAATTCCATATTAATGTGATTAAAGATTGTCAAATGATGTAAACGATAAACCAGTCTAACAATGACAGGATTTCAAAATGAATACGAATCGGATACCACAAGAACTGCTGGATAATCTGATGCTGTTCATGCTCCATCACTGTCAGTGTGTTATGGCACTCTTGGGTGACCATACACCCTACTGAACAGTCAATGTGGGGACACTCTCATCCAGTACAACATGCTTCTATCACTTACTACTAAATCACCATAATTGAGTTTGCATCTCATTTGTGTAATCGAACAACTTTCTTTGACTTTTTATTTGCTTTTGAGATGATCTTGTTTAAAGAAATAAAATCAAATGCTTCTTTTTAATGGCTTTATATTCATTTTGAAATATCCCCTCATTTTTGTGAACAGTGTAGTTTAGAGACTGAATAAGAAGTGTTAGAATGTATATGTAGTACACGTGTAGCAGGACCATAAATTACTCACCTGTTAAACACACCTCCACAAAATCTGGCAAGAGTTTTCCTGAAAACTGGGATTTTTGTCACTGCTGGTAGATCCGTATGGTCGTATGCTTCTAACTCATTTACGGCTACTTTCTTCAGACAACGGCCTTTGTCACGCTTAAATGGAATCACTCTTTTTTTGACAAACTCATGCAACGCCATCTGCAGCAGCCTGGAGTTACTACATCTTAAACAAACATGGTGACTTTGTGTGTGGAGTATATTTAGATCTATGTAGATTCAGTTCTAGTTTAGATGATATGGCAGAAACGGACAGGCTAGATGAACACAGGCTGTGTTTTGGATTACCAAAGGAAGATGTTAATCAAATTATTAATACTGAGAATTTTACTGCCCTTACAAACAGACTCCAGAGAATCACGACTGCCACAAAACCAACATGTGCATGCATAATGAGTTTAGAATTTGGTGCATTTCTAATGAAGGGTGCAAAATGCAAAACATGGACACTCAGATTCACTCAGCATCAACAATGTGATTTATTAACAGTGAAAGTCTAAATGAATTACCAGGGAAGGGCGGTTATAATCTGATTTTCAGTTTGCACAGGTTTAAGTGGAAATGATTCTGTCACTTTGGAAAAAAATCTTGCATTTTTCTCAACTGTACTTTCACTGTAATTGAATTTGACATTATTATGTGTTGGTATGTTTGGCTTTACAAAAAAGTACTGAATTTTTTGACCAGAAAAATGCTACTTGTCAGAACACTCATTCATTCCAACTCAGGCTTGCTGGAAGCAGGGGTCCAAATTACAGCACAAACATATACATTTACTCTCAGACTGGGATAATTTAGAGACAACAAATGATCTAGTGCATGTGGTTGGAATGGGAAAAGGAAACCAGATGACCCAGAGAAAAGCCACATAGACAATGGGAGAACATACAAAATCCACATGGGGCAAGAGTCAAAACTGAAATCTGTGAAGGTACGTTCACATACATGCTGTACTTATTAAGAGAAGGTTTGAACTCATTTCAGTGAATAAGAACATGTACCAGAGTGGACAAAAATCAATAAGCTTGCAGATTGCAAATTGCTGACAGCACATGGTTGAGTCACAGACGTGAAATATTTTAATACCAATAGAAACAAAATAATTTCACAATGTCCAGAGATATTTGACAATCTGTATTTACGTTGGGTATCATTTTCAAATTATGCTTCTTCAAAACAAACAACAAAACGTGAATTTTAAAAACAAACCTTTCAGTTTAAAACAAAGATTTTGGTTTCAATTCTAAACTGACAAAACAGAAACAGATAATCTGTTAACATTTTTATAATAACATGTATTTAAAGTGTCTGGTCTAAAGACACATTCATAAACCAAACTATAACCCTATAAGAAATTTAATAACCACAATGCAAACTGATCTATCTATATTATAAAAGCTTGTTGCAATGTTTAAGTCTGCTTGGTAACTAGTAGCTACAAGCCCATAATATGCATTTAGGCTAGGCTATAACTATTTTAGGAAAGCTACAGTCTAATTATGGAAGAAGCATTAATCCTGTAACAGGTCTGTGGTTTATTATTTACTTTAACAAGTACTAAGAACTAAATAGAAAATACATATCCATTCACACACAGGATTTGTATTAGATTTATTTTAAGTAAAAGCCACCTTAATCCTTCCACAGAACAACACATAGTCTTTATCTTTGATGTAATGGGGAAATGTTTATATAATTATTACAACAAGAGTCTAAGATTAAAATATTGTATTTAAAAAAAGGGTGTGAAAGACAGCTTTTTGAAAAGAAACACTTATTATCCATAATGGTTTGTTTTGAGGAATTATCTTAGCATGACTATCTAGTGGAATTCCCACCCACTTGCAAAAACTAATTTACATTTTATTTGTATGTCATCTGTCTCTGTTTAGGAAGCAATTCTTATTAAATGTCCTCAAGCATGCACATTTATAAAAAAAATCTAATTATAAATATTTATGCATGCTCTTAGTTAATCTGGGGCTTTGTTAAGATAAGAAAATGCGAAGAGAAAATATTTGTACCAAATTGAGATGGACATTTTTTTTAGTATTGATATACTGAGGAACACGTCCCGACAAGATTGTACCCATCTTCTGCTGACTACAGTCACTATTGTATAAAAGTTTTACATTCTAGAGCAGGTAAATAAGTTATGTTGCAACATATATTTTTTATGATACGGATTAAATGATGACTTAAAATGTCTTTTCACGACAGTACCGTAACATTAATCAGTCAACTGAACTTTCCCTTCATTTCAAAAACTCAACTATAATATGAGAAGCTAAAAATTTTTCTCAGATCATCAGTTCAAGATGTCAGAGCCAGTCTGCATTATTAACCACCTATAAATAAACTACCTTAAGCCAAAGGTAAGTCAGTACAAAAAAACAAATCATAAAATATTAATTTGTTTAGAAATGTTCTAATATCTACATTGACCATATACACTACTGTTAATGCTGTGGTTATAACCATAAACTCCAACTATGTATACAGGTTATTCACATACTGTATGTTATGAATGTACAAAATGGTTCCTTTATGGAGAAATAAAAACCATGGATACCATGGACTTGCTATTTCTGGTTTCAGGTCTGGCTAGAGGAAAACCACATAATTCTCTGGGATGAGTCCAGTTCTGCCGTTATAAGTAGCCTGCAGCCACCCAGGTTCCACTGATGGATAAACTGTGGAAACAAAAACACAACGCAAACAAATTAAACAATCCGGGATGGATGACACCCAATAACATAAGAGGTGATGCAATGCAGCAGCACATTCTTATCACTCCCAACGGGACAGATGTAGTTGGAAGATGAACACTGCTTTCACGTCAAACAAATCACAAAAAGTCGGGACGGTATGGAAAATGCAAAAAAAACAAACAAACAAAAAAGTTTTTCTTATGTTTAAAATTGACATTTATTTAACTGAAGACACTAGTTTATAGTATTTAAAAAAAAAAAACATCCATACCTCAATTTAAGGAACACACTTAAAATAGTTGGGTCAATTTAAGGCTAGTAATGAGGCAAAAAAAAAAACAAAACTAAATAAAGATGTGACTTCAAACAGATGATGCCAACAAGTGATCAGAATTATGATTTAGTACAAAAGCAGTGTCCATAAAGTGCTGATTGTCTAAAAAGGTACTTTGTTTTGCATTTTCTTCAATGTAAAAATTAGGGACCACATCAATCAATGAAATTCTCAGGCAGCATATGTTGCTCTAAAATGGCAATGTACTTTCATTCATGAATTGATGTTTATTACCAACCAGACAAAACACAAATTATTTTCATAAGTTCATACTGTCTGCAAATAAGTAAAAGTGAAAGTAGATTAGGTAAATAACGAACACAGCATTTTTCATTTCTATCCTAGCACCACAGGGCCATGAGGTGCCTTCAGTATTCGTCAGTCTTACTGATGGTCCACTTGTTTTAAAGCTCGCTTCTTTTGTGCTGTAACGCGTACACAATACTGATTCATATCTAAATCTTATCACATTATCTAAAATGTGTTACTTATAAAAGTAACCCAGAGTCATCATTTTGCTGATCACCCCTCTGATCTTCAACCGACAGGATCTGAGTATTTACCGTTGTAGAAGAGCGCCCCCTTGGGGAAGCTGAGTTCATGGCTGTGCTCAGCTTGGCAAGAATACATAGCCTTGGCTTCCCTGTGATCACACAAGAGGACATGAGTTAAATAAGACACAGCTGGAGTGCCAAGCAATTTCTCATTAATGATGAAGTGGTCAGATCAAAATTGGCACACAGTGACCACAAGGGTCCTTTAAAATAAATAAAAATTGTTTGCCCCCAGTATTATAACCTAATGATTGAAAATATGATTACTTTGGTTTTGATTCCAAACTTAATCTGGCCTAAAATTGCCACATAATTACATGAAAAATCAACAGAGCAAGAAGATCTTCCAAAAACTGAAAAACCATCAACACAAAAAGTCACAAAGTAGCACAGTATGATGATAAACTGAACTTCTGTAGCATGATTTAGTTAAATATTATCACATCATGGTAAATCTGACAGGGATCTGGTACCTTCCGGCAGAGGTTGGTTGGGAGACCACAGGACTCTCGAATAAAGCTGCCCTGGAAGCCACCCTACAACAGTAAACCAAGATTAAATACAAAACACATAAACACAAACACAATACACACAGAGCAGCTGTGCTTACAAAGTTTGTACACGGACTGCAGTACAGATAGCAACAGCTTTCACAGTTTATTCAATGCTGACTCAAGATACTTATCTTCTCTAAAAAATGCATTGTTTGAAATAATAGTGTCTAGCTTATGGTCATATTCACCCTCTTTGGCAATAAACATGCATAACCAAAAACCAAAGATCTGCTCTGTAAGCCTCTCCTACATAACATTTTAGTGTTTGACTGTTAGCTTCAAAAGAACGCCAATCCTGTCGCCACATACTGTATAAGGGGTTTATGTAACACCATGAATTCTCCATAAATAAATCCACCGTTCAGCTTTTCTAGAGAACTGCCAAGTAAGCCATTTAGTTCCTCCTCACCACTGCCAGATGCCAACTTTCATATTCAATGTATGGTGTAGGTGCATCTGTACTGTAAAGCAGTGTAATTTCATGTTCATTATTAATAGATGCTTGCACTTATTTTAGTAGAAATTTCTCAGCACCAACATAATATGATGGCATCATTGAGAATGGGCAGGTTTTGGATATATGGGAACCAGATAAAGATTTTCCCATAGAACCCAATGGAGCTTTGGCTCCTCCCATCCCAATATTCATTATCCAAAACATTTTCAGGAAAGAGATGATTTTGGGGTTGGGCTGTATATGCAAAGACAATATTTTCAGGCAAAATCTGATCGAAAACTTAAATACGAGATAAATTTACAAGTACTTTCCATTTTACGATGGTCTGGCATAAGATATTTTGAGTGCTCAATGGGAATCGGATAATACACATTCGGTCCTGTACTCAACTGTGCTAGATAAAGAACTCAGTACATTAATTTAGGGAGTCAAGCAGAAGTGATGAGTGCTCAATTTTCACTTTCACTATATTCTTCGAAATGTAACAATAAATAATTTCATAAAATATGCTTTATGTCAATGATTTTCCCAACTGTACTTTAATAATACTGTATATAACGTAGCATAACAAGCTAAACGCCTTGGTTTACGATGAAATACATTTTTGGATTGGATTTTTGGATTTATTTGTTCCACTTGGCACCTGTACATATTTTTTATGTTATGATTTCTATGCTCTATCAAATGTAAAACAATCAGATGTACTATAAATGATATTAGAAAGGATTTCAATTGACAAATGTTATGCCCTTGGGACAAAATGGTCAGGGGTTCAGGAACACGGCAGCAATGGTATATAGAAACGTGTGGTTAAGAATGTGGTCCTAATCATTTTAACAGGATATGATCTATACATGCACATTTATTTCAGATAGATCACACAGCAAACATTTCATGCAGATGATCAGCAATTCAGCATATATTTCTTGTGGTTCAAAAATTATCAACACAGAAAGTTTAAATCGTTTTTTGTTCGTCACAGGTAACTAAAGATGGAATTGATGGATTCTGATGTCCATGGAAAGTAGCTGCAGTATCATAGCTGCAGACGTCAACAACGGACACCCAGAAAGACCACGGAA
>JAUZSV010309464.1:0-27120 GCA_034780495.1 Parotocinclus cesarpintoi
ATTATTACTTCGCATGCTGAGTACCTATACATTGTGTTGTAGATCGTTTCCAAAAACTTGGTTGCAAATTTATTTTTTAATGAACAAAGTTGGTAAGTAACAGTAGTTCTTGTTTGTACATTCGCTATACGTGTAAATCGTACAATAAAAGTTTAATAAACATTTAATATGTTCCATAGCACGTCCCGTCTTGTAACATAGAGCATGTTCGTTTAATTGGACCAGCCGGTTATTAGGACCAATTAGGTCCCGATGTGGTCCCATTAACCGGAATCGACTGTAATTCAGAACGCCAAAATGCATCTTCAAATCACCAGGAGGACAGCGCCGACGTCGCATTTTCTTGATTTTGGTGTGGCTATAAATAAATAATAAATAAAATGTGCATTGAAACTGTAATTTGTGAAATTAATCTCTAAATGAATTTCAGTTGAAAAGTGCAACCCGTTCACCCAATCAATTCAGCTTTACTTCACTAGCATTAATATAGAACATTGTTTCTTTTAGTTGGACGGCTTGTATGAAGTTTCCGTGTTACTCTTTGTTGTATAATATCTGCTAATGTCAGCTGGCCTGAGGCTGCTTTTCTATTTTTAGCCCCGATCTCATCTGACAGCGAGGGTGAGCTGACTCGTGCAAATCCACCCAGATACCCTACTGATTAATAGTTAGCAGATCTTTGTTTAAGGTCCGACGCATGTAAGGTTTTTTGTGTTATAAAAGACGTCCCTTGTCTCTGGACAGATGATGGATGGTGGCCAGTCAGGTTTGGGCAAGCACAGAATGGCTCGAGGTGTAGTCCCAGTCCTGAACCCCAGTTCTTAGCTGTCTCACCAACACAGTTACACGTATAGCCAACGCTGGCGGACAGCAGATGCAAAACCTCACCTTGCCGGAGGTGGGATACAAACCATCGTAGCTCAGGGCTGTGCTCTGCTCTAAAGCTCTTCGACTCCTTGTTCTGCCTTCTCAGAATCCCCGACCCAGGGTCTGTGTAACCCATAGCACACACTGGGGTGTCCCCATGTTATGGAGCTTTCACACCAAATAGTTTTAGGGAGTTATCTGAGAGGATCTACCCTGTGTGGAGCTCCCATGAGAACTACATTAATGCAGAAGCCTTTCAGGCCTGCACTGGGACCACTGGCTGGCACGGTGGCCTCACAGCGAGAAGGTCCTGGCTTCTCTGAAAGTGTCCTGGCTTCTCCGAAGTCTATTTGCATCCAGGCACATGCCATGTCCAAATTTTACCAGTAAACCAGAACGATGTGGGATTTAAAATATGTACATACTAACAGTGATGGGTACAGAAGCACACAATCTGTGCATGAGACACGTTCGCCTATAAGGCACTTGCTTTTTTAAACAAGTTCAGACTTCTTCTTTCCACTCCAAATAGTGGGGCATGCTCCTGCACAAAACATAATTTGTTAAAGGAAGAGCTAAAGTTCCTGCACCGAAAGCTAAGGCTGCATAGCAACTGAACACTGGCCTACACTTCCAGGCGTAAGGTGCCCCATGACCTGGAATCAGATTTGAAGGCAATTTCTCACCATGCATCCATTCAGAGGAAAAAGGCACTGCCCCCCGATCAGCTTTGTGTCTGGTAGGATAAAAAAAAAAAAGAAAGAAAAAAAAAGAGTAATGAGCGGAAACCTGTTTTGTGAGAGTACCGAGTCGAGGGTAAAGACCACCTCTCTGAAAACAGGATCCTTTGCGAATAAAGTCAGCAAGAGGAGAACAGGCTGTGAGGAAACGTCTCCGACTATAAGCTCGCTGGCGAAGCGGAACAAACGAAGGGAAAAGACTAATCAAATGTATAAAGACACTTCAATAAAGTTCTGTATATTGAGCAAAAAAGCACACAGTTCATTTCCTTTACTCGGAAACGCAAAGTAAATAAACAAGATAAAGCAAATAAAGATTTAAAAACTCATTTTATCCAATCCATTTACCAAAGTCGTTTAGATTTAATTAAATATAATCATAAAATCATAACAATGGAAAAAGATTTAAACACACTGGAACCAAAGACCCATAAACAATATAAAAACGGGTAGATGCATGACCAGCAACTCCAGTAAGGGGAAAAAAACAGTTACCTGGTAATGGGTTAAGCTTTGCCTTGTGCCACCCAGATGTGGGGGAAGTGTTAATGGATTTTGACCAGCCGCTTATTCGGACCAAATCCTAAAGTACCAAAACAAATCCTATTATATACGTGTAATGTTATTTGCTTATTTGGACCAAAATTCCGCTTAATCAGACCAAAGAATGTGAAAAAATAAGAATAAGAAAAATAAGCGACCTAGCGATCAGCGATTTATGGGAGGATTTTTTGCGCTCTGGGAGAATTTATCAAAGGTCAGGAAATCCGAAAAGTGGTGTTCACAAGAGCAAAACCAGCGGCAGGTGAACACGCCCATCACTTTCTTTCCCATAACGAGGCACCCAGCAGCGTGGTTATTGGATGCTTCTGCATCTCCGCTTTTCGGTGAATTGAAGTCAAGCTTAAACATGAGTTTCCGGCAACACTTGCAAGGAATTACATCAGAACGCTTTAGTCAGTGAACTGTGTGTGTCTCCCCTGCCAAAATGCCACGGCGGGACTTGACGTTAGCGTAAAAAATATGTTTCCTGGATGAGATCAATCAACAACCATCAAACACTAGTCAGCGTCGGTTGGTGGTAATTACCGGCTTGGCAAAGACGACAATTGCACGTTTCAGTGAACAAAGTTCGTAAGCAACAGTAGTTCTTGCTTGTACGTTCGCTATAGTGTCTTGTTTTGGTGCGAGTGTCAAACAGAGCAGTGCTGCTGGACTTTTAAACCACTGACCACTTTATTAGAGACATACACCTTATTGCTCCACCTTGTATAAAAACAGATGGATTGCTGTCTGTAATTATAGAACTACAAAGTGTAGAGACCAGTAATACTTAACAGCTAAGACTTAACAGGCTAAATAGAATGTCTAAGATTTTTTACAGTATATGCGCCTTTGTGTGCGTGTGTGTGTGTGTGTGTGTGTGTGTTTGTGTGTGTCTGGGAGTTGTTCAGAGTGCTCTTCCTCAAAGCTATTTATAAATGCCCAATCCATCTCCTTCCAGGTCACTGAACTTCTGTGACCTCCCCTGGAAACTTTATCTCTCTTCTGCTGCCTGCCGCTGCATCCGTGCCAACTCCTGCTGCTGCCACCAAGCGTGGAGTGTGTGTGTGCGCGTGTGTGACTAAGAGGTACAGCTCCTGATGGCAGTCACTTAACGAGAGAGGCCACGTCCACATGGACCGAGAAGCAGAGGGCAAATATTTAGCCGTGCCACTCGTGTCCACCCTGTATCCTCGCCTCGCCTCACACGTGTATTCAGGGTCACGGATCTCATCTCTTGGCTAATATTTCAAGCACTGCGCAGATTGGGAATTACATTGGAGGGCTGATATCGGATAGAGGGACGAGGCGGAGGGTGAAGGAAGGAGGGACGGATGGAGGATGGTGATTGATGAGAAAAAGGAAGGACAGAGCAGGCAGAGATGGAGGAGAAGGAGCACAGGGTTCATCTTGCTTATATTTAGGAAGGGCCGAAAGTTCAGACAAACAAGAACTGCTTGCGTTTAACTGTCACCGTGCAGACCCAGAGATCCCGGATCCTGGACTGTGTATGTGGTAGTGTTCTCCAAGTACTCTGCTTCTGTTTTTTCACAGACTTTAGGTTAACTGGCCTCACTAAATTGGCCCAGTGTAAAAAAACTGTTATAACAATTATATCTCCATCTTCATTATACACCCCATAGACTGTGGCTTAAAATGCTTCCTGTATCTCAGACCTCAATGTCAATACTCCGCATCAATCGTCCCTGGAGATGAATCAAGTGTTTCTATCAATTTATTAAGTCATTTATTCAAAGTAACTTACAGCTGATATAATCAGACAAGTGCTGTCCAAGCAGTTGTGGTACAAGGAGCTAGTGTAATGGTATAATTTAGCAGTCCTGATGTTTGAACCCTGATCCTTTTGATACAAAAACATACTGAAACGTACCTATTAGCATTTAATACAGATATAAGCAAGAATAACAGCTTTGATTCCATCTGTTAATCATACCAATCTCTCATCTGCAGTATTGTGAATGTGAGAATTGTCACTGTTTGACACAGGAATATGATTGTTCGCTAAGCTAATGAGCAAAAGGCAAAAGCTGGTTGTCCAGCAGCTCAGTGTAGGTATTGTGGTTTAAATTTACTGTAACAAAGGAGCAATTTCAGGGTAATTAAATCACCACCAGAACATCACAGAAGTTCCTCCAGCTTGAAGAACACCTTGCACGCAGTCCTCAATGAAGGCTTCCTGATGGGTTTGAATGAACAGCATTATTTCATGCAGGGAAAAAATAAGATTTAGATTTAACAGATACTGTTTTCAGTAATGAAAAAGCCAAATTATTGTGCAAATTTGTAAGCAGAAGTGAGCAAAGTCCTCCTGTGGGCCACTCTGCTCCATATGTTCATGGTATGCAATTTCCTGTGGAGTGTTCTTAGAAATTGGCTGTGAAGCAGCTATGATGATTTTTTAGAAGCGATTCTTGCTGAAGTTTTGGAAAAAAAACCCTACAAAGTGGAATAAGGAGGAGGAGCTGCAGGGAATTCAAACAAAGCCATCTCTCAATGTCTTTACAAATAAAAACAGCATTTTCTACACTTAAATAGCCCGCAGGGCAATTGTCTCTCATTTATGTTGATTGCCAATCATCATGTTCTGTTGAATGTGGCTTTCATGAAATTATTACTGGCTCGATTTGCACACCTCTCCTGCTACCAAAAACCAGATCAACCAACACAAATATGGCAAGATTTACCCCTTCTGGAGTTTTATCTAGGCATGAAAAGAGTAAATAAAGGAAAAGTTCTGTGAACAAAGAAAGTAAAGAACCAGGAAAAAAAGCCTCAGGAACAGAAACAAATGGCACATGATACAGAATGCACGGCAGAGCCTAATGAGCTAATTAGTGAGACAGCGCTGGGACGGTAAATCTCAGCTGCAGATGTGGGGTGATTAGGTGCCGACATTTGATGTCATCTAGAAAAGTTCAAGGCTGTGAAAGCACACACACAACGAAGATGGTGCAAAGCACAGACTGTGTATTGTTTGTGTTTGAATGCACCTCATACACAACCCATGTACCCTCTGTTTCCACTTTATTAGGTACAATAAAGGTTGTTTAACTGCTCGTTAAGGCAAAATCTGATCAACCAATCAAATCTTAGCTACTTAATGCATTTAGGTAAGTAGAGCTTATCAAGAGGAGCTTCCGTAGTTCAAATTGAACATCAGAATGAGGCAAAAAGGTGATTTAAATGCTTTTTATTTTCAGTTCCTGTAGTTACCTGGTTTCCTGTAGTTAAAGATCATGCATTTATTGTTGTTTTATATCAAATGTCTCCCTCTAAGAAGTTTTTAGATCAGTTACTTCCAAACAATTGTGCAAGCAGATGGTCATGTTTGGATGACCCTCTAACCTGTCCCTCTTCTGAGCCCACCTGTTCACCGAGGTGCCCATCAAGCCTCTCCCACACCACCAGACTCACAAAAACACACACCTAACCTGCACCAGGCATCCTTCACTCCCCACTGGCATCACATTAACACACAGGTCCAAGCTTAAAACAAAACACATGCAAACCAACACACACATTTTGGTGATTTTAAAAAGAAGTGCAAACAAGAAAGGCAGGTCTAATAAGGACAATAACAGACAGTAGTGACAAGCTTTATTTAGGCTCAGGCTGCTATTTCTGACACAGCGTTTCTGTCTGACACACAATTTCTGTTTCACACTTTTTTATTGTGCTGCTCTAGAGCAGTGCCCCCTTCCCCTTTTGTAGATTACTTGTAGTAGTGCCCAACACGTGTACGTCTTTTGAATCCAAATCTCAATGAAATTTTAACTTTTACATTTAATTTTAGTTTTACTGTATAATTTTATTTTCATTGTATGATTTGTTTTGTTGTGGGATTTTGGTTTCATGTTGTCTGGCTTGTGGTACTTTGTTTGAATACACTTAATGCATGAAAGAGTGATAGTAAACCGCTTCAATAATAAAGTTAAGCTTCTGAATTTTACTCTGTAATTTACTCAGGCTGTGTGGAAAAGCTTGGACCACACTAGGATTAATAAATGTGAAATGGATGCAATAGGTTAATGGACATAAAATCCATTAATAAGCCTGGATGGCCGACAATTCAGCATTTCAAGTCCACTAGGGAGATTAATCCAAGATAGAAAAGCATCTGATACTGTAAGAAAAGTTGAGGAATTACTGTGCAGCTTAAACACGTAACTGATGTAGGATGGTATGGTGTACGATTTCCTTTGTATTGCGATTAATTTTTTTCTTTTTTGGTTGTAAGATTTGTTTTTCTGCTATGTTTTGTTATGTCTATTTACTTTCTGTTTTGTGTGATTTTGTTAAATTGCAGGATTTGCTCTTGTTTTGTGTTTGCTTTTTATCTGCTTTGTCATTCTTTAGGGCTTGTAGGATTTGATTTTGTGTTATAGGATTTTATTTTGTTATGGTTATTTAGTTTATTTTCTTGTTAGGAGTGTTTTTTGCACAAATATTTCTGAAACCTTTTTCTCAACCACGTATTTGATATCACATCACAGCCAAAGAACATCTATGAGATCTATAGTAATCTTTACATTTTTGCACCTTTGATATAGCTGTAGTTCAAAATGCTTTACAGAACAAAAAAAGCATGCATAGAGCAAACCAAAATAAACAAGTGTCAAAATCTTTTGTGAAGAGTTGCTTGATTAAAAAAGAATAAATGAGCGACTAAATACACTATACTTTTTACTTTTGTGGAGTTTTTGTTGGTTGTGGTATTTCTATGGTGTGGTTTGTTGGATTTGTCTTGGCTGCTGTACACGCGTTATCTCATAGCGTAATCAGAACGGTGGGCTTGTGTTGAGATGGCAGGTGGCTGTGGAAGCATTTCCAATTTAAATATAATTCATATTCATACCGCAGATCTACTGCATTCTTTATGAGCTTAAAGGTGCAGAAATACTCAGAGGCCAATTTGCGTTTTTCTTGGGCATTCAAAGATTTATTATTCGCCATAAATTATTTTAAATGGTTTATAATTATACATTCAGGGTTACTTTGAGGGTCAAATCCCAGGGCAACTAAAGAGCCACTTGAGGCCCTTGAGCAAGACCCTTAACCCTGAAGTGCTGAAATATATTCTCAAATTCTGCCTTAATTAGAAATCACTTTGGGAAAAAAGTTCTAGTTATATGGGAAAATGTAAATCACATTGACATTTTTCACAAACCTTTATCACTGCGACATAATTCCCTCACAATGTGTGTGAACACTAAATCTATAACCAAACAAAATGGTTTGGATAAAGAACATTATTTAGATAGCACATTCCCTGTTTCCATTGTTTTTTTCTGGTTGGGTCTCTAGGTAGTATAGAGGCACTCTCCTTTATACAATGGTTCGGTTTAAGATTGTTGGACTTTACGATGTGAATCCCATAATACACATAAATACACATTCAGCAGAAACTGCATTCTTAATACAAAATTTCCCTTTTTCACCATTCAAGTGATACACAGCACAATCCAATCCTGCTGACTGAACTGAACAGTTATTCACTTTCAATACATTATTCAATAAATGATGTGATATATTTAACACTTTATAATAAGATAAGCTTTATGTTAATGATTCAGGGTAACTGTAGGTCAATGTAAGTGGTTTAAGGAATTCCACGCGACAACATATATGTGTTTCTCAGGAACTTGTCCATGTCGTAAATCAGGAAGCACCTGTATATATTTTGGGTTGGCTGTTATCGGCAAATTGGACAGGGCTGTGCTTCTCTACCACTATGTGTGCACATGCACACACAAAGTCACACACACATGAAAAGCTTTGCTCTGCAAATGTATGGGTTTATTCACAGCCCAAATTGCATACCAGAAGAGCTTTCAAATTCGCATTCATGGAAGTCATGCTCATTTGAGTTCCCACATTGTATTTTTAAATGGACAGTTTTGCACATACAAAACAGTAAGTGGTACTATTATGGCAAGAGGGCCAAATGCAATTTCATCTGTTCTGGATATGGAATAATAAATGAATAAATAAAAAATTACTAAACTGAGATTTCTCTTTTGTAAATCGCTATGTTTCAGAAACCCAGACAAACTGAATGGAACCGGATAGTTTATAATTTACACCATTCTGTTTACAGCATGTAAAACATGCCCTACTCATAGCGACTAGGCTCTTATTTAAGGACCCAGCGGATTCAGTTTGGCAAAGCTGGGATTTGAACTAACAACCGAGCGTTTGATTTGGTTTCCAGTCTACTCCCATTTCTTCCAATCTTTTATAATGTTTTGTTTCTATTGTTCTATTGGCTATGGGTTAATGGAATTGTCTAGGCAGTCACTGACTGTGGCACTGATCATGGCACAATTTATGAAGAAATTGACTGTAGTTGCTTAGTTGCTTATGTAAGATGCTATGGATCAGAAGGTCCAGGGTTCAAATCCCACCTTGTTGGGGTGTCCAGCAAAACACAATTGCAAAGTCACTCTATATCTGCACGATTCTACATTGCGAGCGTTTTTCTCACATTTGCACCTTTTTAAAAAAATTGTAAAGTAATGTAAACGGAATACTTATTT
Source organism: Parotocinclus cesarpintoi (assembly GCA_034780495.1). Lineage (NCBI taxonomy): Eukaryota > Metazoa > Chordata > Actinopteri > Siluriformes > Loricariidae > Parotocinclus > Parotocinclus cesarpintoi. The sequence goes on from JAUZSV010309464.1 coordinate 8,708, forward strand.
AGGAGCACTTGAGCGAGTGCGGCAGCACAGTATTTCTCAGGTCAGTACCTCGCGAATGTACTTCCTATGTAGGGTGTCTCTATTTAGAGTTTCTAACTGACAAAAGCCTAAGACTGGTTAATGAGACACAATACGGAGTAACCGATTGCGTAACCGGTTGTTTACGTATACATGTACTTCAACATTAACAGGTCTATATTCACATTTTTGCCACTTTATCGAATCTTTTCTTAAAGGTTTTTTTGGGAGTATTAATATGTAAAATTTATTTTAAAAAAGGTACATTTTCAATTGAATCTTCTACTTATGCAGGTACTAACTATACTGCTTACAAATGTTAAAATGAAAAAATAAAGAATGAAATATCCCTAACTTTTAAAAATAAAAATACAGGTTTTTTTAGTCATTACAAAGGACCTTTTATAATGTACAGTATAATTTGTTATTTTTTAGCAAATGTGAGTTTTATTTGTATTTTTTAGTAAGAACAGCTTAGAAACTGTTCTCTCTATGTACTTTTGCTATACATTAAAGCTATTTGTGACGTGTAATGAGCAGAGTTGCAGAAAAGCGACACTGAATAATTCTAATTTAAAATCCTGTTTATATTAAATAAGTGCTAAAGAATTTGTAAAAAACGTACCATAAATCCCTGATATAAGGGGTGTCTACTACTGTAAATGTATCAGTGTGTGGTACTGTGGTAGCGTAGCTTGGGGCACATGTGTGGATTAGAAGGTGCCGTGTTCAAATCCCACCTCTAACAAGCTGCCACTATTGGGTCCTTGAGCAAGGCTGTTCACATACAAATACTTAGCTTGTAAGACCGCATGTGGTTAGGGGGAATCTGCTAAATGTAAATGTTCTTGTTTAATATCAGTATAATGGTCAACAATTTAAGGTAACCAGTATAAAGTTCCTTTTTTGCAATAATTCCCACCCACAATATGAATTTTTCGAGCTTTAAACTTTTAAAGATGTTTATCTCCGTCCATTCTGTGTCATAATCAGGACCCAGGATGCCAGTTTATGACATTCCCTGCATTTTTTTATGAAAAAAGTCAGCATCCCTCTGTAAGAATTCAGGGAGATATAAATCTAATGACATGTCAGTTCATCTCTGTGCCACATCCTCTAAAAGCCCAGAGATGCCCAGAGACACTCGGAAAGAGACGGATACAGATCAGAGCTTGTGCACGCCGCACACACTGTGCTCTTTAAAGGTCTTTTCTGCCAAATCTCTTTCATGTGTTTCTCACCTGCCTTGGTGTGGCAGTCTGAGTGCTGAACGCAGTAATTTAGCTGGAGTAGACTGGAGCTTTGGGCGCTATTGTCCGACCGGGTTTCTCTGTAATCGCTCCATTTCTCTTTCCGCGTGAGCCTCGTGCCTTTCAACCAATTAAGAGTGGTGATGGATGAGATGCTGGAGCGTTCCCTTGTCTTCTCTTCTGAAAACACTTTCAGCCGTCGCTTTATTCATTCTGCTTTTTCTCCAAAACCAAGAGAGACAGTGTCCGCACATCAGAAAGGGATTTATTTGAGTAGAACGCCTGCGCGTGTGTGTAATTTATAGTTGTTTTGCTTGCTGAAATGATTTCCTTAATCGGATGCTTGTTCTAGTTTCTGTAAACAAGCAGCTTATTTTTGTCATCCTCTGCACTCTCTCTCTCACGCACACACACACACACACACACACACACACACACACACACACACATACTGTCTAATTAGTCTGAATTAAGATAAATGGCTGGCCCTCCCAGTATCGACGGGCATCGAGCGGGCCCTCGGCCTGCTGCGGAGGAGATCCCACCTCACACAGCACACCATTTATATCCATCACCCCGGCCCCTCGTGCTTCTTTTAGCTGCTTTTAGCTGGATTCAGCATTGTGTGTGGTGTAGGGCGTGATGGATGTTAAAGAACGATATTCCAGCCGGCTGTGCAATTTGTTCACAGCATCGTACAGATGAGAACAGATCGAGTATATACAGCTTTCAGCCTGTGTGCAATAATGAGTGTGCGAGGGAGTCCGTTACAGGACTCCCGAAAGAGGATCAGGGTACACTATGCAATCAAACACGTGAAGGTTCTGCTCTTTCGTAGCTTCCAGGTGAATAATATATATAAATAATACTAAATAATACTTCCTGTTGACAATAAGTGGCAGTAGAATGGGTTGTAACATTAACATCTAGGCCACCCATGGAGGATTGAGTCCCTCCCTAGGTTTCTTCCTACCACTTTCAGGAAGTTTTTCCTTTCCACTGTTGCACTGTTGCCCAAGGCTTGCTCAACTTGGGATTGGCCTTTTAAGATAATGTAATATTGTAAAGCTGCTTTCAGACAATGCACCCTTGTAAAAAGCGCTATATAAATTCAATTGAATTGAAGTCTTAGGGAGTGAGTCAGTAATGTGGACATCAAAGGATGCAACCTTTCAACATTCAATTAGTTAATTGTCAGTGCTACTATTGTGACATGGAAACTGAAAGTAGACTCCTTTGTGGTGAGTGCTGAGACATTCAGTGCCTGTAGAAAATCATCATAGTCCTTTGAGTTCAGTCCCAGTTCCAGTCCACATATTTCCACAGGTTCTTCTGCTTCGGCTCCAGCCAAGCTGCTTTTCCATCACTTTTGAGCACAGCATTACCCAGGCCACAGAGGGCAGTAACTCTCTTTCCTACATCCTACAGTGACTCTGTGTACTGGACTAAATAATGCTGATGTGCATACTTTTACTTAATTTTATTCAATGTAATATTCTCAATAGTGTCTTATATGCTATAGTTTGATATTATCTGTATTATTATACTTCATGTTTATTATGTATATTAATATTATTTACTATAATATATTGGTCTACATAATGTATTTTGAAACCTTATTTCGATTATTACTTTTAAATTTGCTCTCTCTGTTAATATGGATTTAGCATCTATTTATTCACTATTACTATAAAACTTAGTTTAATTATTTTGATATATAACATTCAAGCCACTCCCATTTGAAGTTTTGGTATCTTCATTAATGTTTAGGGAGTTTTTTCTTGTGATTGTAACACTAGACTTGTCTCAAATAACAGAACATCATAGAAAAATGTAAAGCCACTTTGAAACAGTGCGCTATTGTAAAAAAGAACTAAAAGAACTGTATACTTTAAATGCTTGTAGACAATCATAATAGCAAAAATATCAATAATAGTTTTTCCCAGCTTTATTTACACTCTTTGCTTACTGATATAGACAATAAGATCCAATGTAAAGGCAACAGTAAAAAAACAAAAAAAATCTAAAACTGGAATTTCAGACCTGGAGACTTTGTAGAGTCAATTTTTGCTGTAAGTACAGCCATCAGTTCCTTTGGATACAATATTTGTACATCTAGACTAGGGAATATTTACCTATTCCTCCTTGCAAACCTAAGATTCTGTAGAATGTCACAAGGTGATTTCTCACCCAAACCGTTCTAGGGACTGATTTGGAAGCAACTACCTCTGGTGGAGCTCCCCTGAGAACTACCTTTGATCCAGGGTCTCTTTTGGATTTGTTCCTATACTCTGAGAAAGGTGTGTATTTTGAAGTAGGATATAATAAGAGTTTTAATTTTTAACCTCTCTGGATGTAGTGTGACAAAATGAAGAGTTTGATGAGTTCTTTAGGCACCATATCCATCCTCATTATGCAATTTCAGCCTGCCTGCAAAATCAAAATCAGCACTGCTTGCCTGATGTTTTCTGCTTCATATGTTAGATTTCTATGGCTGCACACATGCACACAAAGTTGTTAAATGTTAAAAAGTCAACATTAACAACCATGCAAATCATTGAGACCTACCAGAGCCCAACTCATACTTTTGTTTGACCATATTACTTTTTCTAATGTTCACAGATTTTGAGCTTTCTACACATGGTTCAGCTGGGCAGCTGCATTTGTGATTTAGTCACTTTAAAGTCGAGTTCCATCCCCATGTGGTGTTCTCATTATTTTGTTCACCCCCAGTATTTTTGCCCATCATTCTCTGTGTGTGTGTGTGTGTGTGTGTGTGAGAGAGAGAGAGAGAGAGAGAGAGGGTGAGAGTAAGAAGCTTCAGTAGCAGCTGTGTGAATGTGTGCTTGAATAGGTGTGTGAATGTGTGTGTCAGGTCTGAGAGAATGAAATATTAAAGCTGCTGTCTGCTCGTTGACATTCAGGCTGAGTGGATAATGGGCTCCCTGCTGCAGAGGGGCTGCCAGTGAAACTGAGTCAAAAGGTCCGAGTGCTGCTCCTCTCTGAGACTGACCCACATTTCACCTCTCTATGGTCAATGAATTTAAACATTTAACACTGATTTTATTATTTAGCATTTAGGTTAAATAGCGCTGATTAGACCGAGGGCAGACTTGAACGAAGAGCACCAGTAATAAGTCCAGTGTAGGGATCTGAGCTGTTATTTTCTTGGGTGTCAACACCCAAACTTAGAATCAGCAGATCAGGAATCCTTATACTATGTACAAGACCTATAGATTGGTATGGCAACATACGTTATAGGTTCCAGAGATCCTTTGACTTTCACCAACCAAACTCCTTCAGATAGAATAAATCACCTGAATGTATGGTACTTCAGTTCCTACATTCACAAAATATGATTTAGGTCAACTAGTGTATCTAAACTGTGCCAAAAGAGAGGTTCTAGACTACTTGTTATACTGGGGCACACAGAATTTAGAGGTGTACCCTCTGCTTGACAATCAGTCATAGGGGCACAATTGTGCATAAAAAATAAGCCTGTTAAACACTAAACAAATTAATGGATTTATCACGTGTTTCTCTGCCGTGGATGAGAAATAAGGAACAAATGATCAAAAAAACTTTTTGGTGATCTTTCTGGGTGTTCAAGTCTGTGGCTATGATACGGCAGCAGCGTTCTACGCACATCAGAATCGTCAATTCTATCTTCAGTTACCTGTGACGAACAACAAAAGTTATTTATATTTCTGTGTTCATAACTTTTGAACCACAGGAGATATTGTAAATATTTGCGGCAATCGATTTCTGAGACATTTCTATTATCCTTTGATATTCTACATGACCACATTTCCATTGGAAATACTTGATGTAATGATGAGGTAGCTGTCATTACCTTGTCTGCAATGTGCTTGATTTTCTTTTGTACATGAAAATCCCAAACTAGCTCTGATTTAAAGCATTATTGAAGATGCTGGGGCATTATTGGAAATTTAGTTCCCGTGGTGAGTGAATTTGCATGGCATGTCCTGTAGTTCTGCTCAGCTATCCAGAATAAACTTGATTTTTTAACGCTGGGGTCCTTGTGACTCCCAAGTTGTATTAAGTCGGTAAGAAATTGAACTAAGGAGCTACGCTTCTGTTATTTACTAAGGAATTCTGTCAAATTAATATTGTTGTGCTTTTGTAACTAGAATTGTTTATGGAACTGACAATCCAGAACTTTCACATTCTAGCCTTGATTGATGGCTATGATTGATGGCCCAGTTCTGTAACACACTTGGCACTTTCATCGATGGTATAGACCAACACGCCAGGACAAATGCAAATTCTTCACAAGTAAATTACACGTGTGTGACATGTGGCTCAGAGAGTGCTGTGATGATATTTCATTGTGGCTTGCAACAGTCGGGTCACGTTTGGCCAACAGTAGATGGCCATAAGTGGCCCATAGAGCCTATAGTGAGCCATATTTGGCCTAAAATGTTGTCTGGCTGCCTCACCTACTGGTTTTTCTCTTTCTTGCTGTGCTGCTATAGCTAATGCTGCCAGGGTCTCATTCTACACATGGCATCAATGAGTGTTAAAAGTCTCTATGCTCTACTAAATTTTCTCCCAACTTGTGTGCCTGAACCAGTTCCAACCTAACCTCACACACTAAGATATTCCACTGCTTCGGGTTCATTCAACTTGTTTTCATCATCAGCAACAAGTCCCACCATGCCTGGGTCCCACCATAGGGCAGTACCTCTCTACTTCTTCCAAAGTAGTGATGTCCAACCTTTTTCAGCTCAGGGGCCATATCAATTTCCGACATGCGTGTCACGGGCCGCTTCATCTGCGACACGAAAAAAAAAGAAGAAAAAGAAAAAAAATAGAGCAGATACCATTTTTATTATAAATGCGTTGTACTTACCATTAATTCTCTAGTAATAATTAGTGGGATGTTTGAATTTGTTTTCCCCAAACCAACTTTTGAATGTCCGGCTGCAACGTAGAGACACCAAGTCGGAGCACTGAATCGAGATGTTTGTTCGTGAGGCGGGTTTCGCCCATTTCATGACTGAAAACATTTGATCACACACTTAAGTACTTGTAAACATCGTGATCATCTTTAACGCTTGTTTTTGGAGATGTGGAAAAGTTTCTGGAAATTTGTCAATAAGGGATGTCTTTCTTTGCAAGTCAATAAGTTTCAGTTGCAGGTCTGTCGGGGCACTTGACACATCGGCCACAAATGGATTTTCGAAGAGACGTATTTCATTCTTCAAATCATGAAAATCCACAAATCGTTCATTGAAATTATCCTTCAAGATCCCCAGAAGTTGGATCATTCTTGCTTTGCAGAAAGACATATTTAGCTGCTGAAAAAGTATATTTGCTGCATATTTTTCTTATACTTTCTTATACTTTTTTTTTCAGATAGCACTGTGTCATGGGGTGAATATGGCCCGCGTGCCGTAGGTTGGGCGTTGTGGCTCTAAAGTTACTCTGTGTATTAGATAGAAAAATGCCAAAGATAAAATCTGTTAGTATTTACTTATTTTCTGGTTTTAAACTATTCTATTATTACTTATTTGTCTAGATAAATTACATTAATTCTTACATATAACCTCTAAGCCACCCAAGGAGGCCGGGTCCCTTTCACCCTAGGCTTGCGCAATTTGGGATTGACACTAGTTAGAAGATAATCTAAATTTGTACAGCTGCTTTGAAACACTGCACCACTATAAATAGTGCTCTATAAATTAATCTGACTTGACTTGACTGATGAGTGTTGACTTCTGATGCAACATTTGGATATTAAGGTCAAATGTAAACTTTCAACGATGACAAGGCTGCCCAGATATTATTGTCAATTCAGTTGTTATATAGAGGTTTTGAAAAAAGCTCAATAACAAGTATCTGGTGGTTTTTGGCTGGTACTTGTCACTGACGAACAGGGTTCCAATGTATGCCATGTACAACTTTCTTTATTGTTTAGGGAATAAAAGCATTTTTTATGTTGCTATGTTGCTATCTCTATATATCCTCAGACTAAATCAGTCCTGTCCCAGAGACCATGCTGGCATTTGTATTGGTCATGCTCGGAGAGGATGCCAATACTCTGCTATGCTGCATTACGGGAGGCTTTGTTGATTAGGCTCGGTGAGAGATGGCACTGAATCTGCTCAATGTATGCGTTGCTGTGTTGTTCCCCGAGCCCTGTGGATGGACAGGCCAAAAGAGACAGTGTATGTGTTTCTTCTCATCTACAGGCCTCGGAGCTACTGTCAGAACTTCTACTTTTTATGTGTATGCGCATGTGACCCTCAGGACCTGATAGTTCTGTCTCTCTTTTTCCCCATGCCACCTGCTCTCCAGTCTTCTGGCCCTCTGGGGGACAGCTCTGTCCTTCCCTGGCCTTCTGCTGCAAAAGAGAAAGAAAGATGTAAAGACAGCAAGAGAGACACACAGAGAGATAAACAGATATATTATACAGCAAAGACTATGGATTGTGCCATGTACACACCAACACCTAAACCATGTATGCTCAAGAGTAAGACCACCTATGCAATAATCTTGTTGGAGTAGATTTTTATTTGATTTTATACTGTTATGTATTATGTTGGGCAATTAAGTTGTTGGTTTGTTTGCAGGTCAGACCTGGAAGCCAGGCAAGGTCTTCTGTACTAAATTTGGCAATCTTTATGAATTTTGCTGAAATGGTAAACTTCAAAAATCTGTTTTCACTTAGCCAATTAATTTTTTTCAAATCCACTATTCTCTCAAATATCATTTTTACACTACAAAATAAGATTCTAAGATTATATAAAAAGCTCTCAATCAAAGTTGGCAAACCAAATCCAGATGGACAATGTTTAAGGACAGCAGGGCAGAAAGTTGACAAAATGACTGGTTGGAAGTGGAAATCTATAAATGTGGCAAATTGAGAGCCACTGCGGTATCAGTAAAACTCATTCTACTGCAACTGTTTGTATCCACAAATGCCTGATTTATATTATGTATCAAATAGCAGAGGTACTAGAAGGGGTGTCCTCGAATGTGTGTCTATATACTGTATACGTAATGAATTGTATTAGCATTTATGGATTTTTGTTTTGTAAACCGCAACTTGTCTGATGAAGAGAACTATGCCATCTATGTGTTTTAATTATAATTCTTGAACTATTTCTCCACCTAAATGTTATCTTAGTGACAATAGACTGTTAAGAGTTTTATTCTCTCAAGACTATTACTCAAAACATGCTACACTGAACACTCATCCACTATAATTCTCATTTTTCTTAGTACTGACTAGACAAGGATTCAATTTTGTAGACTGGTCTCACCAGGATCCTCTCAAGGATTTGCCCTTATGTGCCTCAGTGAGCCTCTGACTGTCCATTTGGGTGCTAGAATTGGCTGCTTTGCTATAAAGTCGATTATTAAAAACCTTATACAAATAACTTGAACCTGTCCTGCAAAATGCTGCATCGTGTCCCACGACGCCTGATATTGCACACCTCTACCTCATAGCTCTAGAAACTAAAGAAGCTAGCATGTCCCTGCAGATCCACACCTGGGTTGGGAAAAGGGGCAGTTTTTGGTTGAACTTTTCCTTTAAGAAACAGCATGAAGATGGATGCGATTGTTAAACCACCTCGTAATCTTCAGTATGTTTTTTTCCCTCTGCTTTCTGAACAGGACAGTGCAGAAAAGCTCCAGATGCTGCGTAAATATTGCCCATGGTGCCATGCGGCGACCGTGCTGGTTCACTGTTATTTTTCTGCTGATGCAACACTCCCTAATGAGTCACCAGGGACAAACGGTGATATGATCCAGCACACCGCTACAGAAAGGGATAGTGTTTGAGCTGCCTATTGTTCTGCCCAGACTCTTAAACATTAATAAACCGCGCGCCACATTGGTTAATGATAAGAAATGAATGAGTGCATTACAGAATCATTTGGAGTGAAGTATACTGTACAATACAATACAGTGGCTATAATAGTTTCTTGCTTTTTAGATGTTTGTTTAAGACTGTAATTAGCTTGTTAGGTCAATATATGAGCCAGTCTATAACCTCACTGGCTGATGATAGGTAGTGCGAATAGGATACAGGGCTAACACAGGCTAATTTACAATGCTAACGCAAGACAGCTTTGGGACATTCTGGACATTCTGTGTTTTGGCTTCTGAAATACTGTTGTGCTGTGTGAATACTGTGGAAATAAAGCAGCCCTTACTGTGTGACTGTGTGTGTGCCCTACGTTGGATTGGTGCCCTGTCTAGTGTTGTTCCTGCCCTTGTGCCCAGAGTTACCGGGTGGGCACTTGGTGGCCCGCGACCCCTATGTGGATTAAGCAGAAGATAATGGATGGCTGGATTATATATAGTATTATTTAAAATAAGGCAATGTAAATTTTGGAAGTAAATAATGCTGATGATTCTGTTTCCCTTTTTAAGTCAAACTTCATCAGAATCATCAGAGTCACCTGAATATTAACAACAACATCCATTCTGTACATTTTTTTCAAATACATAATAATTTCAGATTTTTGTAATAAAGCATATGTACACTTGCACTAAATGCCAGATTATTAAAACATAAAACATGTTCACACTGAACAACAAGAGTAGGAACTTCTAACTTGTTAGCCAATCAGAGCGCAAATTCTATTTAGGCACGTAGAGAAAGCACTGATTTATCCTGTTTGAATGGATAGATTACATTCAATAACGACTGGATAAGAAACAGTGCCATATAGTAAAGTGGCTTTAGGGTAGATTTGAGGTTGGGCAAATCAGTATAAGCAAAGAGTCAGGAGAATCACACTTACTGGAAAGTTGTGTGTGTGTGTTAGCTGAGTTTAGGGTAAAAAGGGGTCAGAATGATACCCTTGAGAGTGACGTGATGGAGCTGACATCCACCCACTCTGGACGTACATCCTTCCTTCGCTATGGTTTCGGGACAGCTCTGAGTTGTGGCTGGTGATTAAAAAAACGGGCCGATGATTTTACTTGCCCTGAAATTTATGCCTGATGGATTTTCAATCTTCAGCAATCTGTCTTTCTGCTCATCACTGTCTGCGCTTTTAATCTCTCTTAGCTCACAAAATTAATTCGTTCCTATTTGTGTGTGTGTGTGTGTGTGTCTGTGTGTGTGTGTATAATTGCAGGCATGCAATATCATTCATAATTTGTTTCCTCCTAATGAAAGCTGCCATGTTTGCACTTGTTTGCAATATCAGAACTGCAGCTAGCCAAAGCTGTTTGCGAATGGTATCAATGTATGTTGCTTTAGTATTGATTGTGTAATTGCATGTGTGTATCGCTGAACCATGATATGCTCAAAGCTGTGATTTACCAAGGAATAAATATGGAATTCTGAAAAATAACCCATATGTTGGATGCTGAATATATAAGTTCATTTATCTGCTTTTCTTTGATCAGAAATCATCCATTCTGTACAAAAATAAATAATTATTCAAAATAAATATTTAAAATATATAATAAAATAATTTTAATTTCCAGATTTTGACGACATGGTAATTGTAGACACAGGCATGTAGAGAAAGGACTGATTTATCCTGTTTGAATGGATAGTTTACATTCATTAATGACAGGGAAAAAAAGTTCAGTTGATAATTAACGTTCTCACAAGCTTCAGCCTCCATAGTCAGAAAATTATGTTTCTACAAATGACCCGAGATCATTTTTCCACATTTCTTCGTTTCTCTGAGGCAGCAGGATGACTTTTGAGACTCTTTCTGTAGGTGTGTGAAGTGGTGGCAGGACGAAGAAGCCATGAGCTTAAGCAGAGAGCGAGCTGAGGCAGAACAATTTGATTATTCAAGATGAAATGATAAGAGGGGTTTGTTGGGAGTCCCGAAGAGGCAGAGGAGCTGCGGCGGCTTGTGGGATAGTTTTCAACTTTTTTTCAGAAGTGACAAGAGCCTTGCAGCCAACATGACCCACTACTCTTCCTTTAACACACACACACACACACACAGCCATAGACAATACTATTTAAAGGGTATTTCCATTGTGTTGTACCTGCATTGTACCTTGGTCAGTAGCACTCACAGCGAGAAGGTCCTGGGATCAATCCCCAGCTTGAGTGGGCTTGGTCTATTTTGTGTGGAGTTTGCATGTCCTCCCTGTTTTCATGTGGTTTTACTCGGGATTCTCCGGTTTCCTCCCACTGTCCAAAGACATACATGTTAGGCTAACTGGTGTCTTTAAAGTGTATAAGTATGTAAGTGTATGTACCGTGTGATGGATTGGTCTATAGTTGTTTATGCCTTGCTCACTGTGCCACCAGACAGGCATCAGCTTTCCTGTGACCCAGTATAGGACTAAAAGGATAAGAAAGTGAATATATGAATGTACCTAACACAGGATGGTGCAGTGACCTGGTATATGTCACCTCACAGGAAAAAGGTACTGGGTTCGATCCCTGGTGGAGCATTCTGGTTCCATTCTGTGTGGAGTTTGCATGGTTTGTCCACTTGGATTTATTTCAGATTCTTCAGCTTTCTCTCACAGTCCAAAGTCATGCATTATGTTAAGTGATTGTTTGTGAATGTTGGTGCCCCAGGCTAAACCTTCCTTACATGGTAACTCCATGTAGCTAACTGTTATCCTTTTAGCCTTTAAGTTTACAATTGTTCTTCCAGGCTTGGCTCTGGGCTTCTTTTCTTTCTTTGCCAATTCCCTTTTAGTTATATTTTTCTTATTTGGATCCAAATCAAGAACCCATTTTAAAACCATTTTCACCATGTAGCATTTTAGGAGGTGTTGTGCATTTATGTCACTGATAACTGGATCATTCTGAGCTCTGCAGTGACACTGACATGGCAGTGTCTTAGTGGATGTATTAAACAACACCAGTGTCGCTGCTGAACTGAATGTAGTCAGGGCATCCTGTAGGCAGAGTCCTGTGAGGTCTGATGAAGGAGTAGAGGATGACTACACACAAACTGTGCATCAACAGATGAACTACTGTCTCTGATTTTACATCTACAAGGTGGAGAAATAAAGTGAATGTCTCTAAAAAAGTGGACAGTGAGTGAACAGTGTTTTAATATTCCAGAATCACAGCTGTATTTGATCATTCACACCACAAACTAACACACCACATCAGTGTCACTGCATTGCTGAAAATGATCCACCACCCTAATTGGAACTGATATCTGAGGGTCCTGACGATTAGAGGGTCAGGAATACATATGAATATATGTTGGGTTTACTTTCCTGCTCCACTTAATGTCTGCACATTTGGTATGTTCTCTGTCTGTCCAAGCTTCCTATGGGTACTTTCTTGTCCTCCAAAAAACATGCCAGTAGGTGGACTGGGTACTTTATATTGGCAGTAGTGCTACAATTCACTTCTCATCCAGCACTGAGTATGAAGGATGGGCAAATAACTATCCCCTGAAATTTAATATGTTCCTCAAGAAAAATAACAGTGACTTTGTGTGCCTGAGTGAATGTGGTGTCTCATGCTGGACCGTGAGTTGGATCTATTGCAGCTGCTCACCAATTAAAAAGCACGGTTTCGTTTGGTGCTTTGGTTGCTTTCCTCGCTAATCCCATTTCAACCACTGGGTGGCCTCGTGCTTATGCAATAATATATTAGCGAGAGAGAGCACAGAGAATCGTGTGAGAAGGCAGGTAACAGGTTTATTCACTGTATTTCACTACAGTTTGATCAAATTACAAAAGCTGAGGTTATCCCAGTGTGTGTACAGGCATAAGAGTCATCATTTCTGTTCTGAAATTTCATTTCCCCACACCAGCAGAGATGGATGATGGGTCAGTGCTAAAATATCAATATAAAATTAAATTCCTGATAACATACGTCAAATAGTGACATCCGTATCCACGTTAGTCGGCTTAATCTCTTTCTTTCTTTCTTTCTTTTTTTTTTCTGAAGAAGTCTTTTGTTTGGGACTGTTTCTTTTTTATGATGTATATGACTTTTCAGGGATTCAGTACTACATGATTCAAGACTGTAATTATTTACAATCTTATCAGCGTTTTAATTTTTATCATGACTAGTTCTCTTGCGTCTCTGAACACTCATGAATCTAATTCACACTTCTTTTCCACACATGCGCTTTATTGAGATGATAAGTAACAGTGTTGGTTAGATCTTATGGAGCCTGATTGTTTTTTTCTGTTCATCTATTTTAGATCTCATTTCCTTTTAAATATATGGTGCATATTTTTTTAAAGTTGATTGTCTTATGTTATCGTCAACACATTGGCTAATGCAAGCTCTTTATGATATGCCTTAGAAAGAAGTCTTACTTAGATACTGACATTTTCAGTACATGCTCTATTCTATAATAATAAGCATAGTCATGTCTGTTTCAAAGTTTGGCGGGTGTAAAATGTCACCACATTTCAAATAATTTCGAAAAATTGTACTTTGAAGGACTTATGCACCATAAAAATCTGCAAAACTCATTGGAGACGTGTAAGATACCCAGTCCTTATATAATCTGCTATCTGGTCTTTATGGGGCATGAAAGCTGGGTCTGTGGTAGGGTAAGCAGCGTGACAACACCCTACCCTTTCACTGTCGCAATTTATCAGAACAGAACTTGGGGTGCTAGTTCACTTTCGACTAATTTGAAACTGAATAAAATAAAAGTGAATATGTCACAAATTCAGCACAAACAGCATCTTCAGAGCACATGGTGTCTTAAGGCCACAGGTTGTGTTCCCAGGCTAAACATAATGGAATCCATTTTGTTGGTACAAATAGTTTCCTGTAGACTTACATTTAAAACTGGCAGCATTTTCTGATGAGGAAAAATGTATCCCCGTTTGACATTATTGCTGCTATTTCCTTTAAGACCTGCAATTCTTTTACCACATTCTTTTACCAAGTCATTCATTTAGGGTGGCATATAGGAGTCTGGGGATTGACGCTGAACATTGATCTGGCCAGAACAGGAAATCACACATTTACTCACTTACGCCTAGGGACACTTTAGTGTAGATGGCCATTCACATTTACAGCACTGAGAAGACACACTTATTCTATTGTGAGTGACTAAGAACTAAACATGAATTGTTGGGTCAGTGGTATTGATGGCATCCAAAGATTAAAGATGTCCCAACGATGGGCCCATTAGCAGTGCCTGCAACCTTCAGTCATACTTATGGCTGTATCAGTTGTAAGTTGGATAAGGGCATCTGCCAAATGCTAGAAGAGCCCACCAGTGGCAGCTTGGCGATGTCTGGATTTGAACTCGCAATCTTACAGTTCGCAGCCCAGAGCCCTACCAATGTTCCAGTCCTCCAGCTAATATAATGGGAGATGGAGAAATCAGATTACCTGGAAGAAATGCAGGTATGTACAGTAAATAGTATCCAAAGGTAGGGCCTAAACCTTAAGGTTAGGGCCGAACATTAAGTTATAACAATAATATTCTGCTCACAAGATTTAGGGATACTCCAACATGAAATGTCCCATAATAAATATAAAAAATAAAAAAAATAAAATCTATAACAGCGGTGAACTTATCAGGGATTTGACATTACTCTCTTCTCCCTATTAGATTCGATTCACGATGCTAAGACCTTACATTTGATGAAAGTCCTTCCTTTTTTATTTCTAAAGTGTAAACAATGCAATTGTAACACAAATTAACCCTAACCATAAACAAAAATCTATTGTAGCACCACTATACCTTAAAACAACTGAGTGAAAACGTTCCTGTTTTATATCTGAAAATGACAATTCAAAATTAACGTGCACTTTTCTGGCATAAAGATTTAAAAGAATATTTAGTACCTTGGGGTGAAATTAGGAGTCTGTGGGTTATTTGTCTGTGAGTATGACTGCGACCTCTGGTGCACAAAAAATGCAATTGTATTAGATGGTGAAAAAATGCACTATCCAACTCGACCCTTTTCCATTGTTCTATTTTTGCATCGTGATGCATCATGTTATGATGCATTTTTACACCCAACTACTGAAAAGTTCACCAGACAAAATAATAGTAACCTTGTGTGTTTAGTGTGGTAGTAATTTCAGGCTCCTGCAGATGGCGTTGCATGAGGATGATCAGGCTAAATATCTGGGGTGTGTGTCACAGGATTCATGGATCGAGAAATGGTGGTACAGTGCAGGGAATGTTGGTCACAAAGCACATGTCAATGACTGGAGAAAAGGAGTGATTTGGCAGATCCTTTGTTGACTTCTAGAAGCAATTCTTTCCTGGAAGCGAAGCGACTTTTATTCACACACTGTAAAACACTCTGGCGGTCTATCAGTTTCGTCTGTCAGACACCATTCCAGTGTAAAATTCATAGTAGATGAAACTGCTGTTAGACCCCTATGACCATATGTTGGTGCCAAAGTATTGTAGCTCTATATAAGATTATAGGTTTGTGTTCATGCCTGTATTCGTGGTGTTCTGTTTCTTTAATTGGTGCTGCTTACGCTTAAGTAGTCTAGTGGGGACCTAAAGGCTGGGAGCGTTACAGTTTTCTTACCGTGTTACGTTTTGTGTTTTGAGGAATTATTTAGCTTTAGGTTTGTTTTTAAGAAGGTTTTCAGTTTACAGTTTATTTTAAAAAAACGTTTATATTTTTCTTCTTATACATAGTACTGTGGAAGTTTTTCCTTTAAAACCCCGCGTTGGCACGCGTAAAGAAGTTGCTCTACTACCTACGGAACAGCTGTTATACCCCACACCGTACACCTCAAATTCACTCACAGATTCAGTTACTTCCTTCACACTATGGCCTTTGGGACGCCCAAAAGCTATCACTTCTTTTTTTTAGACATTACCATATGCTTGGAGACCCATTTTCGACACATCAAACTACACTGTACCACATTTACTCAATCTATAAATCCAGTCCGATCACCCAACACCATCTACAAGAACCTTAAGTTACTAGCTCCTTAAACACTCAAGATGATTCATTTTTTATGGTGAGCTTATAAAAGAAAATATTTATATATGATGCAATACATTGTTTTCTTACTGGCAATCAAAACTCTTTTGGATATGTGAGACATGTGTGCATTACTCGAGAGCTCTGTTCATTTTTACTTCTTTGTCTCTGTCAGATCAGCCTTGATTAATTTCCACCCCTTATCTTCTTCCCCTTCCTGTACCCTCTGCCCCTGTCTTCAGTCATTCCACTCAATCCTCAATACAGTTGCCCTGTGACCCCAGCCTGACTCCTCCTCATCACTCAATACTCCTGGGTGAATGGGCAGAATGGGATAATGCCTGACCTCAATCCTCTCTGCCTCTCTCAGGTTCAGTTCCTGTAAATGTGCTCTGTTCACCACTGTGCTGTATCCTCCAGCATCAACTGTCTAAAATCTGCAGGTATCTCTCTACAATCAACCAGCCCAAAATGTGCTTTAATGAGTTCGCTTTTGGATTGTGGGCGAAGCGTCAGATTTACTCAATATTAGCAGTTCGAAATTAAGTAAATTTTCTCTGATATTGTTTGACATGCACAAGGACTATAAGCAAACAAACTACCCAAGCAGTTGAAGGGACAGAGTTGTTTTTAAGCATGTGCATAATATGAACCTCTATGTACCATAGAAGGAAGAAACTGTGAAGTCGTGGTGTATGTTGCATATGTGATGGATTTTGTTCAATATATTTTGTTTACACACGTAGGGGCTGTAAATGTCACACATTTTTATGATAGGAATTGGCAGACATGTTCCTGACAGTACTGAGTATCGTCTACTACCGAGTACTACGCACAATAGGACAGGTACATAGATTTACAAACACCATTTACAGTTTGTTGCAAATAAATAACAGAAAGTCACACAAACAACAATTAAAGAAGTCTTAACCAAAGAAAAGCAATTATGTTGTGATCTGCTAGTTATTTTATTATTATTATTATTATTATTATTGTTATTATTATTAATAATATTATTATTGTATAAGTTCTAAGACTCTTAAGACAGCTTTTAAAGTGAATGGACGTTGATCAGTCGGATGTTAGATGGTGCAAACCTCTAATATTAACCACTAAAGTCAGTGACAGTAGAGTTGGTTAGAATAATCCTACCTCTCACTGTGCTTAACATTGTGGAGGAAAAATGCACACTTGTTCTTATCACTAATGTGATTTTTTTTAGTTTTTTCCTTTTCTTTAATCCATGGCCCTGTCATGATGATGGTTCTTCTGTGCTGCTTCACTGAATCACAATCTTACTTCTGACAGCATTCAAGCAGGTTGGCACTAGCTGCATCAAGTTGTGTGAAAAGTGTCACATGGTAGCTTCTGCGTCCCTCGTTGGTAACTGTCTCAGTGTCTGAGCTGAGGGCCCGAGTGGGGAACTCACTGCAGAGACAAAAATGAAAAGAAAAAAAAAACAGAGATGAAGGAGTGCTCATGTCTTGCTCATCCGACAGTTGTTAGGACTGTCATCATTCCCAACTGCAGACAGTCTCCTTGTTCCTTTTCATGTTTATTTGGATTTCATAACTTCATAACCGGTTTATCAGTCATGTTCAGTGCTGAAGTCATTTTATAAAGTGTTATCTTGTGAAGCTAAGACTTTCAAAGTTTTTCTGATTCAAGGTTAATTAAAACAGATTAATGGGGTTGCCTCTCTAGTGAGGTCCAGGACTAGTTTTAATTTGGGCAATGTTTGCCCACTTTCTGATCCCACTGCTACCAGTTAAATCTGGATCACAAAACTGTAAAGGGCAGACTGGGGTAAAAAGGTAAAAGAACACAGACATTAATTAGTCTGCATGTTATTATATGTTACGTTCATTATTATGTATTTAAAATATGTTCTCTTTGTTGATATGTATTAAGTTTCTGTTTATTTCAAATATTGCTATAATATCAGTTTTTAATAAATTTGAATTACATGGCATTCAGAAGTCTTCAGATAATTGTACTTTTTATGCTAAAACTTGACAAACAAAACAAAAAAATCGAATTTTTCTCATCAATCTACATTCAGTACAATACTGAGAAAGTAAAAACATGATAAATTAAACTTTTGCAAATTAATTAAAAAGGAAAAAACATACATTTTGCATGGACATAAGTATTCAGACTCTTTGCTCTGACACTTGCAAGTTAGCTCTCGGGACCCAGTTTGGAGTCCATCTGTGGTATTATTAAATATCCGTTGGATTCAGTTGATTGGACATGATTTGGAAAGACATATATAAGGTTTAT